>JAJIBD010012353.1:0-70107 GCA_021461705.1 Cryptotis parvus
TTAACATGCAGACAATTTATCTGTTCTGTCACAGCGTCATTATGTATTTTGAGAACTCAGATGCAGGCAAATAAGTGGATATAAATAGCACCATTTTAAATACTGTCATAGCAGAAAAAATTATTTCAGAAAGACTCTCAAGATGCTTTATAGAAATGTATACATCCTACCTGCTGTGTTATCATAGCTCCAGCCCCCAAATCTATCTTTTTTTTGGCTTGTGGGTCCCTCCTGGCGATGCTAAGGGGTTATTCCTGGCTCTGCACAAAGGAATCATGCCTGGCGGTTCTCGAGGACCAGATGGGATGCTGGAGATTAAACCCTGGTCAGCCCGCGGCAGGGTGGATGCTCTCCCTGCTGTACTGTATCACTCTGGCTCTAACTCCAGCAAATTTTGAATTCTGATATGCTTGCTTCATTTTTTAACTCTTTTGAGGCACATCCGACTGTCCTTCTTTAAGTTTCATCTCTAAATTCTCGAGATAAGAGCCTTCTACTGAGAGTATACCACCTACACAGTAGAGCCTGGTAAGCTACCTGTGTTGTATTTGATATGCCAAAAACCAGTAACAATTATGGACCTCATTCCCATGACCTAAAGGAATGGTTTGAGGCTCTTTCTGTCTCTGGAGCAAGCAGATGCCCTGGGGCTACACTTGTTTACAACAGGACAATGGAGATTTTACTGCTGCCCACTGGAGCAAATCCATGAGCAAAGGGAAGGCAAGTGACAAGTGATACTAAAATTCACTGGGACCTGGGAAGCTAACACAATGGCATTGTATTTGATCCCTGGCCTACAGGTATCTACAGCTTGGTGTCTACAATATCACTTGTTATGACACAGAGTTCCTAAGAGTTCCTGTGATACCACAGTCCTTGGCATTATAGGGACTTAGTTGATCTATATCCATGAACCCTGAAAAAGAAAACAGCCTAATATTGCTGAAATGGCCCCCCAGTATCCTGAACACTGCTCTTGGGAGACCCACAAACAAACAAAAAAAACAAAATGCTTTTAGGTTACAAGACATGTTGGTTTTATATTAACACCTTTGTGGTCAGATGGCTGAGTCTTATGATGAGCCAAAAAGACTTCATGTTTCCTGTTTTGTCATAGGGTGTATGGCCTTTATTTTAAATCTATGAACAAATACACAGCATATAAAGGACAGTATTTATAATCTACAAAAATCAAGCAATCTAAAAATCAGGTATGCATGTTTTCTCTCCTGTATAACTAACTAAGTGAAAGAAGTAAATAAAAATTGTAAATTGTTTGGAGAGGAAAATCCAAAATTAAGAATATCTCCCCAGCTCCTGCTCCCCACTTCAGTTTTCACCACCCTAATCTACCCCTGTCAGGAGCGCTGGAGTCCCCAACAATATCAGGAAATGAGCTCCCTTCTACCTCCGAGGCTGGTGGGGGAGTGGATGAAAACCCATGAGTCCAGGGCAAAGTTCTAAAGGTTTTTACTATATTATCTCACACCACAGATAGATATCCAAAAGTGCAAGAACAGCAAGTGCTGACATGGAGCAGAGAGAAAGGGGACTCTCACCCCATTGTTGATGGAATGCGACTGGTACAGCCTTTTTTTGGAAAACAATATGGACATTTCTCCAAAAACTAGAAATTGAGCTCCCCATTTGACCCAGTCATACCACTCCTGGGAATATACCCTGGAAGTCCAAAAACACACAGCAGAAACACATTCTGAACTTGTATGTTCACTAGCAGTGATATTCACAATAGCCAGAATCTGCAAACAACCAGAGTGCCGAGAACAGGCGACTGGATAAGGAAACTGTAGTACATCTACACAATGGAATACTATGCAGCTATCAGGAAAAATGAAGTCATGAAATTTTCCTATAAATGGATGGTCATGGAGAGAATCATGTTGAGTGTAATTAACCAGAGGGGAAAAGGACATATATAGAATGACTGCATTTATTTGCAGGATATAAAAAAATAGTATGATACCAATATCCAAGGTCAGGCAAACTTAGATCATAAGATTTCTCAGTGGATGGAATATACCACAAGTGTGTGGGACTCAGAGGTTAGCTAAGACAGAGAAGGGATCAGTGTGTTAATAATAGTTGGAAATGATAATACTAGCCTAGAACTGAGCATTGAATATAGGCAAAGGGACATATATATGATAACCTCTAAATGTATGTTCGCAAGCCTCAATGTGTAAGAGAAGGAGAGAGAGAGAGAGAGAGAGAGGAGAGAAAGAGAGAGGCAAAGTGCCTGACGCTTGACAAGGAAGCAGGCCAGGGAGGTGGAGGGAACCAGGTGACATTGGTGGTGGGAAATGGGCACTGGTGGAGGAATGGGTGCTGGAACACTGTATGACTAAAACCCAAATATGAACATCTTAGTAGTTGTATATCTCACGATGGTCCAATAAAATAATTTTAAAAACTAAAATTGAGACCTCGATTTATTATAATAGAATAAATATAAATTACTATACCAAAAATTAGGCTTTTACTATTTATCAATTATAGAACAAGCTCTGCCACTACAATCCAAAATAATGGGGAATCTCTAGAC
This sequence comes from Cryptotis parvus, assembly GCA_021461705.1. NCBI lineage: Eukaryota > Metazoa > Chordata > Mammalia > Eulipotyphla > Soricidae > Cryptotis > Cryptotis parvus. The sequence goes on from JAJIBD010012353.1 coordinate 2,567, forward strand.
CTCTAGCTCTTGCTCAGAATTCCAGTCTTGTACTCAGGGCCAAATCTCCCACCAAAGTGGATGAATGTGCCTCAACTCAGTGCCCTTATTTATCCAAAAAGTAATAATCCTTTCTTCAGGGAGGGTGGTGTCAACAGTGATCAAAGAATCAGATTCTAGGTGTAGATGTAGTGTGGTGCCACACTTGTTTCCATGTTTGAACAAATGATTATGCCAGGGTCTAGTCTTTTTCATCTGAGATTATCTCTTATGTCAAAACACTGGGGAGACTGGGGAGAGAAAGAGGAGACTAGTATAAATAAATACATCTTAATGGATGTACATTCGTGGAGAGGAAACACATCATAATTTCATTCTCTTTATGCACTCTAGATGGTGCCCATAGGTCCTTCTTTTTTTCTATTCTGCACCAAGGTGATTCTGAGTGTCTTGTCCTCTGTTTACTGAAAGGGTCATGCCTCTTGATGGAAAGCTAGTATGATCCTTCCTTTGATCTTAAGTGGTGGTCTCAATGTAGCCAGGTGTCAGGGATGCCGCCAGGGTCCCCAACAGTGCCGGGAAGCAAGTTCCCTTCTACCTCCAAAGTCGGCAGGGAATGGATGAAGACTCAGGAATCCGATGCAGGTTTTAAAAATACTTTACTTATCACAGGTTCAGGCATACAAATCAGCAATAGGGAAAACCCTGTGCTTAGGATTCCCGCTAAAACCCCAGCCACGTGTAGGCCAAGATGGCGGCCACCACATGTTAAGACCCTGTAAAAGGAGACAAAGACAAGACTCCCAAGAAGAGTGTGGAGGCCAAAAAGAGAGAGAGCCCAAGAGAGAGAGAGAGAGAGAGAGAGAGAGAGAGAGAGAGAGAGAAGAAGAAAAAGCAGGCTGGTTTTATACCCTGCAACTCAGACCTCACACTATTATGAGAAGCAGGAAGGGTCAAATGCCCTTAGGTAATTTCTCCCAACACCTCACCTAGGCCCTATTATATGCTAATGCCTTGAGCCAAGATCTGCCTGGAAATGCCTTTATAGGGTAGAGAAGGGGGTTTCTGAGATGGCATGTCTCTGTATCAAAGACTAATACTAATGCCAGTTAAATATTTCTCCAAGCCTTCACAAGAGTCTCATCTACTTCATGGTAGTTTTGTATTTTAGTTGCCTTTGAGTTATGAGGGAGCCATGCTTGCTTGCTTGGAGGCAAACAGCATTTCTCTCTGGTCTAATTACTTAGAGATCCAACGTGGCCAGGCAAATATGCTGGTAAGATATAGCTAGTCCCATGATGATTATGGTAGCATGAGAGAATATTTATACCAGCCAGTACAGAATACATGGTCAGATAAACTGCGACATTTAGACTACCCCCCCTATCTATGAAGTGATCTGCAGAAGGCAATCCAGGGCAGATGCAGAGGCTCTTAGAGGAGTCCTGCAACAGCCAGGGTGGTGGTTTCCTGATAAATTCTAACTGTCCCACATTGGGATCAGTGGGTATTAAGAGGAAATGTGCCCAATCTAGATAACACTGAAATCATAGTAGATATATAATAATATTTCAGAAGTTATTAATTCAGAGTCAAAATGAGTCCTGTAACTGCCACGCCTTCCATCAGTGTTTACACAAGAGAGAACTCATTAGCATGAACCCTGGCTTAAGGATATGAAAATAGTTTAAACTATAAGTAGATCAAGCAGAAGAGGTCCCAAGCTAGCTGTGCCCTGTCATCCAACACATCCCCCACAACAATGCATCCTGTATCCTAACAAAAACTACAAGGTATAAAGATGATTGATAATAATATCCTTTTATACTTCCATTATTGCTATGATTTTGTAACTTTGGCAAGAAGATTGAATTCCAAATGACAGATAGACAGAGCATATCACTATTTCCAGTTCTGAAATTTCTTTTTCAGCCCATAGAACAGCGCCACCTAGAACAATATCATGGATCTCAGTAAGTGCATTAAATAGATAAATAATAGAAAACTTAATGTGTATTGTTGCAGGACACCTAAAAGCCTAGGCCTCTGCATCTGCCCTGGATTGCCTCCTGCAGGTCACTTCATAGATAGGGGGTAGTCTGAATGTGGCAGTCTTATCTGACCATGTATTCTGTACTGGCTGGTATAAATATTCTCTCATGCTACCACAAGCATCGTGGGACTAGCTATATCTTACCAGCATATTTGCCTGGCCACGTTGGATCTCTAAGTAATTAGACCAGAGAGAAATGCTGTTTGCCTCCAAGAAAGCAAGCATGGCTCCCTGATAACTCAAAGGCAACTAACAGACAAAACTACCGTGGAGTAGAGACGAGACTCTTGTGAAGGCTTGGAGAAATGTTTAACTGGCATTAGTATTAGTCTTTGGTACAGAGACATGCCATCTCAGAAACCCTCTTCTCTACCCTATAAAGGCAATTCCAGGCAGATCTTGGCTCAGGACATTGGGTGAGGTGCTGGGAGAAATTACCTGAGGGCATTTGATCCTTCCTGCCAGGGAAGTTACATTTAGCTTATAGCTTCTCCCAGCTCTGCTAGGAGGCTTTTAATTAGCTCTGGGTCCTTGTAAGCAACCAGATGGTCTCCTGAAGTTGCTACATCCTATAGAACTATTTTCCTGTTTTCCATCTCTAGATAGCCCAGGTCAGAATGGGCTGGGCTGGGAGTTTGGGCGGACTTCTAGCTGTAAAAAGAAGCTGTAATGTTGAAGTCTCCAACTATTATTGTGCTACTGTTAATGTCTTCTTTGAGGTCTCTTAGCAGTTGTTTTATATATTTTGCTGGCCCCTCGATGGGTGCATATATGTTTAGTAGTGTAATTTCTTCCTGGTGTACATACCCCTTAAGTAATAAGAAATGGCCTTCGTTGTCCCTTCTAACCTTTTTCAGCCTGAAGTCTATATTATCTGATACTAATATGGCCACACCAGCCTTTTGGGAGGAGTGTTTGCATGGAGAATGGTCTTCCACCCTTTGACTTTGAGTCTGTGTTTGTTCTGATTATTCAGATGCGCTTTCTTGTAGACAGCAGAATGTTGGGTTCAATTTTTTAATCCATTTTGTTACTCTGTGTCTCTTAATTGGTGCATTTAGACCATTGACATTGAGAGAGATTATTGTCCTCAGATTTTGTGTCATCTTTCTGTTTGTGCTTGTTGTGCTTATGGGTTTGGTCGTATTACAGTAGACCCTTCAGTCCTTTTAAGGTTGGTTTTGAGTTCATGAAGTTCCTGAGTTGTTGCTTATCCATGAAGTTGTGTATCTTTCCTTCATATATGAATGTGAGTCTGGCCGGGTAAAGAATTCTTGGTGAGGCCTGCAGTTCATTGAGCCTTTTCACAATATCCCAGCATTGTTTTCGGGCTCGGAGTGTTTCATCAGAGAAGTCTGCTGTAAATCTTAGAGCTGTTCCTTTGTATGTGATTTCCTTCTTTGATCTTGCTGCTTTCAGTATTCTATCTCTATCTATAGTTTTTGTCATTTTTATTAAGATGTGTCTTGGAGTATTCTTGTTGGGGTTTCTTTTAGCTGGTATCCTACTGGCCTCCTGGATCTTGAGGCAAGCGTTCTTTAGTTCCGGGAACTTCTCAGCAATGATGGCTTTGACAGTTTCTTCTTCATCAGCGTTTTCTTCTTGGCCTTCTGGGACCCCAGTGATCCATATGTTGTTTCTTCTGGCTTCATCCCGATTATCTCTTGTTGTCTGTTTGGTAATTGTGAGTCTTTTTTTCTATCTTCTGGTGTTGTGTAGAGAATCTTTGGAACTCGTCCTCGAGATCACTAATTCTTTTCTTCAGTAGCTATTGTTCTGCTATGCTGGCTTTCCATTGTGTTTTTCATTTCATTTACCTCATTTTTAATAACTGTCATTTCCATTTGCATTTTCCTCACTTCTTCTATCATGTCCTCTTGTATTTTATTGAGTTTGCATTCCATTGCTTCTTTGAATTCCTTATGAATTCTTAACATTCCTTTCCGAAATTCCATAAGGGTACTAATGCCAACCTAGAACTGAGCATTAAATAGAGGCAAAAAGATATACATGACAACCCTTTAATGTATGTTCTGTAACCCATAGTCTGGAGGGGAAGGAAAAGAGAAAGAGAGAGAAACGAAAAGAAATAAAGAACCTGCCATGGAGCAGGGCTGGGGGAGGGGGAAGGAAACCGGGATATTGTTGGTGGGAGATGAGCACTGGTGGCGGGATGGGTGCTGGAACACTGTATGACCAAAACCCAAATATAAACTTTTTTAATTGTATATCTTTGTAATTGTAAAAATAAAAATTTTTTAAAAATTTAAAAAAAAAGAAAGAAAAGAAAGAAGCTGTAAGAAGAAAGATTTCCTCTTTGCTCCCTTTTTTGCCATTTCTGCTTCCCTTGGTGTTTTGCTTCTCCGTCCTCCATTCTCTGTTGGGCCTCAACATGTGATGACAGCTATCTTCACCTACATCTGGCTGGGGCCTAGGTGGGAACCCAGAGTCTGGAGGTTTCCCCTGCTCTTGGATTGTATATTGGAACCTGTGATAGTAAAGCCCTTGTAAAACTGCATCGGATTCCTGAGTCTTCATCCATTCCCCGCTGGCTTTGGAGGTAGAAGGGAACTTCGCTTCCTGGCACTGTCGGGGACCCTGGCAGCGCCCCCGACAGTGTATGATTAAAAATACAGAGGCCTCATGCTTTAAGTAACATACTGTGTTGAGTCCTCAATTATATCTTCTAAAGAAGCCTATTTTGGAGATACTAATATTAATTTCTGCCTTGATTTTCTACCCTCAGCTCTGAGACATTGTTTCTTTTGACAGAAAAACTAATTCAATCCTATGTTTGAGACTTTATTCATACCTTCCTCCAGACAATAAAAAATTACACATCTCTAGAATGAGCTTTCAAAGTCATTTAGCTTCTCCTTACATTGTGGCCTAAATGCATGCGTATCCCCAATTTAAACATTCCATTAAGCACACTTTAAAAGAAAGCCGATTCTTTCAAGTGTGTAATAAGACTGACTTGAGTACCATTCCCACAGTTGGGCCTGTCAAGAGTTAAGAGATATCTGTGAAAATATTTTATCTCATTTTTTCTCTAAAGTGCTGTTGTTCCACCCCACTTCCAAACCTTCATAACTGTGTTTTATTTTGTTACTATTTTTTTCATGGAGTTATTTCTCATCAAACTCTTTCAACATTAACATTAAGTGTATAGGAATCATAATTATAAAGGATATGCTTTTAATCACATGTGCGATAAAGAATTATCCTTATTTCCTAGTGGCGGTTTCATGGGCTACGCCCGGTGCTTCTCAGGTCGTACTCCTGTTGCTGTGCTCAGAGATAACTGCTGGTATGCTCAGGTGACCATACGCTGTGCCAGGAATCATCAAACCCAAATCGTCAAAACATCAAAAGCAGGTAGACTGTATCCCAGGCAAACATGCTACCCACTTAATATTTCTCCAGCTCCAAGAATCATCTTAACATACTGTTTCTTGAACTTAATTTATAAAAAGAAATCATCATTATTCTTTTATAATTATTTTAAATCAAGATATCCTGCTTGTTTGTTTTTTATTAGAGCAAACACCTAGCTGTGCTCAGGATTTTCATTCCTAGTTCTGTGCTCTGAAATCTCTCTTGGCCGGCTCAGGAGACCACCTCTGGTGCCCACTGTTGAACCTGTGTTAACAACATTCAAGGTAAATGCCTTTCATGCTCTTCTTCTTCTCTCTCTCTCTCTCTCTCTCTCTCTCTCTCTCTCTCTCAAGATATATTTTACTCTGCACAGTTCAGGACTTTGCCAAAATCTTTCCATGGTAAATATAAAATTACTTTGAAAATAAGTGATATAAATATAGATGTGTGTGTTTTGTTAGTCTTCTCTTGGTGAGCAATTATGAAACTTCTTTGACTCTAGGCTATATTTTACAAGGAAACTTCTCATATCTTTCATATGACACTGAAAGAATCTTGAAAGTCTAGTGAGAGGGCTCAATCAAAGGAATACGTGCTTTGCATGCACCAGAAGTGTGGCACCAAGAGGACCCAAGTAGCTCTGCTTCTTCCAGGCCGCAAACTCAATGTCCTCCTAGTCACTGGGGCAGGGTAGCTCTGGGAGTGGTCCCTACATTCCCTGAATCTTTTGTAAGGGACCCAAGAATAATGATCTCTGCTATACTATTCAGAGATTTCTGATAAATAGACACTGTTAGGTTATTTTCATTGCATCTTCATCAATACACACAGCTGCACGTGTTTGAAATAAATACTAGCTTACTCTTTTTTAAATTTTTTTATTATACCACCGTGAGACATACAATTACAAAGGTGTTCATAATTGGTTCTTGGTAATACAGTACTCCAGCACCCATCCCTCCACCAGTGCCCCATCACCACCACCAATGTACCCCACCCCCTCCCACCCACTCCCAGGCTGCCTCAATAGCAGGTAGCCCAGTTTCCTCTCTCTTTCTCTCTCTCTGTCTCTGCATCTCTCTCCCTCTTCTTTAACCTTTGTGGCTAGCCCAGCAGATATTTAGAGTTTATCACTTAAGTCTCTTTGTGTATATTCAATGGTGAGTTTGAATCTGCCATTACCATTTCCCTCACTTAGTAAAACACTGGTGTCTATTTATATCCTATTAATGAAAGCAGTCATTCTATATCTGTCCTTTACCTTCTGACTAATTTCACTCAGCATGATAGTCTCCATGTCCATCCATTTGCAGGTAAATTTCACAATTTCGTCTTTTCTGACAGCTGCATAATATTCCATAGTGTAGATGTACCACAGTTTCTTTTAGCCAGTCCTCTGTTCTCGGACATTTAGGCTGTTTCCAGATTCTAGCTACAGTGAATAGCGCAGAGATGAATAAAGAAGTACAGATAGTGTTTCTGCTATGTGTTTTCCGGTTTTAGTATGGGTATTGATTCTTCTATTAACTATTAATTTATTGGGTTCTATTGGAATAAATACCTTCATTTTCCTCATTGCTGCATCAATTATAGACAGGCTCAGGTAAAAATTTCCTTCATATGGAAAATCTAGTTCATTTTAAACTTTTTATTCATTATGGTTTTTAAAATTTTATTTAATTAAATAAGCAATTTTTGGTGGTATCAGGAATCAAACTCAGGTTTCATGTATACTAAACATGTACTTTTACACTGAAACACATTTATCTCTGGCCCAGATGTCTGTTTTTGGTTTGGTTTGGTTTGGTTTGGTTTGGTTTGGTTTGGTTTGGTTTGGTTTGGTTTGGTTTGGTTTGGTTTGGTTAGTACAACTTGCAGTGCTCAGGATTTATGCCTGGCTTTTAGTTCGTGAATCACTCCTTGAGGGCCTCGAGACCCAGATGTAATGCTGGGGGATCAAACCTGGGTCAGTTGTATGCAAGACAAGTACCTTGCCTACTGTATTATCATTCCAGCCCCCTTGTTCTCTTTTGGGTGCTTCAAAACCATCCTAAATGAATTAAACATTATTAAAATAAAAATTAACACTAAGGAAAATGCATGCAAAATCACCCCAAAGAGTGCTGTTATGAAAAAAAATCATAAACAGAAAGTTATTACTTGTTTAAATTTTATTTTGTTTTGTTTTTTGGTATACGCCTGACAAGGCTAAGGTCTTCTCTGCTTTATATATTTATATCTACTGATTCTAGGGAAACTGCCCCCAACCATGTTCACTTCCTGAGAGATTTAGCTCTTTTGGCTACTCAGCTGAGAACTCTCTCCTAGCTGGCTTTTAGACAGCAGTTTCCTGTGGTTCTTCAGAATTACCTGCATTCCTCCCTCATATTCTTCCTCCTATTCACACTAACTGTCACTTCCCAAATCCCTCTCATAATCTGAATCCCTCTAAATTTTCTTTATCCCATATCTGAGTCTACCTTAAGAAAGTTTTCTTCAATCTGAGGACTCAGGTATTTAGATTGAGCCCAGTTCAAATAATTTAGGATGTTTTCTTTACCTTAAGGTCTAAAACTTAATTATATCAGCAAACTCCTGTAATTTAAAGTAAAATATTTATTATTTCTGTTTTGCTTCATCATGCCCATATTAATTGGGAAAACAGATTTGATAAATTCATTATTAGACAATATTAATATTTTTCTCATCTGATGTTAAAAAATGTATTTTACTGAGAAACTCTGTAGGACCAAGGAGATTACTCAAAGGACGGCAGAACATAACTTGCACGTGGAAGTTCCTGTTCCATTCCTGTACCACATGGACCTTTGATCACTCCTAAGGTTAGTCTCAAGCTGGGATTAAACCCTGAGTACAGTCCCTGATAACCATGGATGTGAACCCAAAATGAAAATAAGAGCAGTGGTCTGCCAGAAGTTTCAAATTCAATTATTTATTGCTTTGTCCAATATTCTTAACATTTGCTCTCTACCAGTCTCTAGGTTTAGAGTATATAAAACATATGCAGACCTCATATGTGGTGAATGTTTTATTGGAAAAGTTGGGGACACCATGGGGAGAAACAACAGTCCTGAAATTGATTATAGTATACAGCCATTTCCTCCTGGTGCAGGACTTTGATACCTCAACTTCATAGCAAAGAAGTTTTATAGTTAAGGAATTCACCCTACCTTGTACATAAAAAAACAGTCATACAAATACGAAATTACTTCATTAAAACCCCAAAGTGTGTGCAAGTGCACGGTAGAACTTGAATCTAAAATCCAACTCAGTTACTTATGCTGCTTAAACTGTGGGTAATGTATATTTAAGTTTATGTTTAACATATGTTTAAGTTATGTTCAACTTAAATTATATGCTGTTTCTAAACCTGTCATGCTGTTGGCAAACAATATGTACAATTACTATTGATAGTTAAGAGAAAATTCAAAACCTCTTCAAAAATCATAAATTTATGCAACTGTAAATATTGTTGCTAAGTACTATGGTGAAAGGAGCAGAAAATGGTCTCAAGCTAACATAACATTATTTTGAACACAGCAGTAATTTTTCCTCTTCTGCATGTCATATTTTTACAATTTTTTGACAGAGTTGTCCATGATAATTTGTTAGGCATTCAATATCCCAATACCAATCTGAACACCATTAAACCTTCCTGCTACCATTATTTCCAATTTTCCTAACCACTTAAGTGTGCCCCTATAGCATAACCTCAATAATTTATTTTATATTGCTTGTTATAAATAATTCACTAAAAATGATCAAGAAATATTTGCTTAGAAGAAAGTTAAGAGTGCTCAATCTCACCATGGAGCCATTGAGCTCTTATATAAGAAATTACTGAGATGGGGGGAGGAAAGACATTACTAATATGTTGTTACAGGATAGGCTTTCTGTGTTTATATTTAGTTATTGGTCATCTACTTTAAATCCCATTAAATGCGGTGTGTTACTAAGTTCATCAGTATTGTAGATGTCACGTGGCTGAAAATTCTGCTGCACATTCCAGGAATCCAAAAGTTTTCACATGGTGATACAGCTAGAGTTAAAGTTTTAACTGGGTGGTGACTTTGGGGTATGAATGTGACTTCTGCGACTTCAGAAAAGCAGGAAGAGGGGGTGGTAGCCCATCCCTGACTCCTTGAAAGCCTGGGGTTTTCAATCACAAACCCCACATGCCTGAGTGTTTCACAGATTACTTTATGGATGAGGCTCGTTGCTAGTGGTAGAGTTAGGCCCAGAACATGTCAGCGATTGTAGAGTGTGGCAGTTTTTTACTATCTGTGGTCTGCTGAACAGGTGGGGGCTCACCGAGCTGCTCTGTGGTGTTCCAGTAGACTCTGCCTGGCACAGGGTCTGGAAGCATCCCTGACATTAGTTGATCTCTTTCCAGATTTCTATAAGTCTTTTGACTGAATGTAAGTATATATGAGTCATGGCTGGCATGACTGCCAGACCTTCTGTAAGAACAGGGAGATGTGGGGGGGAGGTCATCAATTTTGTGATGATAATAATAAGGTATACACTTTTTTGGTTGTTGTTCTTTTCTATCATTGTACTTACACACATGGCAACATTGCTCACCAAGGCTTAAATTAAAATTGTATACTTAAATTCTGGGACTTCCTCATGAGCTTACTTTGGATAGAGCTCCTTAGTGAGGTGCATGCACATATTTTATTTGCAGTGCTCACCAGGGGTCACATACCTCAACTCACATGGATAGGCACCCTGGATCACACACTCTCTGTGAAATTGATTGTACCAGAATCTCTGGAGAAAACTTGGAAAGTGTGTGGCACCAGGGATTGTACTCTTATGCCTAATGCCTGCACATAAACACGTTTTGTCACTGATGCATCTCCCTTATTGGGGATTATTTTCAATCATAGAAAAAATAATTTTCTAAAGGAAGAAAAATATTGATATAAACTTGAATATAAAGTTTACTGTTAGCACTATAAATTATTTGTTGTTATATTCTGCCACAATTTTCATTAAAATGTCTGTGTTCTAAGAGTTTCATATAAAATCCTCCACTTTTCACAATATTTTATTGCTCTTTACTATTGTAAATGCAGTTTATTATTTCTATCATAAGTTTAATTCCCTTGCTTAGCCTTCAGTTACTCAACCATTTTAGTTTAATATTTCCCTTGATCTTAATAGATTGTTATTTAGTTGGCCTTTAAATCAGACTGTTCTTTAATTATTTCTGTTTAGTAAGTGATAAAAATGTTTAAATAATTTAACACATACCAAATATATAATATACTGATACTTGTCATGATCATACTTCTATGTATACATTTTTTGGTTTGGGGGTCATACTTAACTATTCAGGGCTTACTGTATTTTGAAATGTTTTAAAGAACTATTTTCCAATAATAATCTTTTAAGTTATGAATGATTTATTGAGTACTACATTTTTTCTATATAAAATACTTTCCTGAAGCATATTTCCTAGATACTGATGATACTCTATTAGTTAAACTCATAGGCTCCTGGGATGTTGATTGTCATTTAGAAAACAAATTTATTTACATATATTATATATTAATTTTAATTCTCTAATGAATATTAGCATTATTCTCCTTTTCTATATTTATATAATATGATAGTTTTTCTGTTTCTTTGCTTCTTTGATGACTGTTCTCAAAGAAAATAGATATTTATGCTCCAAAATGCATTTATAGTTTATCCAATGTAATTTTGTAAGCTTGTTTTCCAGGAAAATTACCAGTTCTCATTTCTCATGTTTCTTAATTTCCTATATATTCTTTTTTTTAAGATTTTTTTTTTGCTTTTTTGGGTCACACTCGGCGATGCTCAAGGGTTTCTCCTGGCTCTGCACTCAGGAATTACTCCTGGCGATGCTCGTGGGACCATATGGGATGCCGGGATCGAACCCGGGCCGGCATGAGTGGCTGCATGCAAGGCAAATGCCCTACCCGCTGGACTATCGGTCTGGCCCCAATTTCCCTATATATTCTTTAGAGCTGTTATTTTATAGAAGAGTTAATAGAGATAAGGAGAGAAAAATAGAATAGTCATTAACTCCAAAATAATACAAAATAAAGAGACAGCTCCAGATGTTTGAAGACTATACATCATAAATCTCTAATAGAAGGGAAAGATGAGGAAAAAAAAGAGATACTTCTATTTATTTTCTCTCACTTGAGGGGACCTCTTAGATTTCCTTAACATAAAAACTTAGTTTCATGAGTACAAGTAGACCACATGGCAACTTTCCTTAATAATTCAGTTCAATGTACTTTTTGACTTAATGCACTCTAGAAATTCTTCCCAGGGTCTAGTAATATATTTCTTTTGGATTTCCTCAATAATTCTAACTTTTTGAAAATATTTGAAAAATATATTTTTTTTCAATCCGACCCAGGTATGCTGATCCAGAGACTCTCAGATATGGGGCAGAGCTGCTCCTTGCTTTCCCTGTGCCCAGCCGCTCATGAGGCACTGGGAGGCATGGTGGGTTCTAGGCCCGGCCCACCACCCTAGCAGAGCCTCACAACAAGCCAGATGACCCCACTCCCATGGGGGCCAACATTTTCCACATTCGGACTTCCCTCTCGTCAGAACTCCACCCAGCAGACAGGCCCATTACAGCCCGGCTCGGCGTGGCTGCTGCGCAGTTCATCAATGAATGCTTTATTTGGAGGTGACTACAAGAGTATGCCTCCCGCACGGCAAGCCTAGCAAGCTGCTCGTGTCGTATTTGATATGCCAAATCACTGTATCACTGTCTTCCCGCTTCATCATCGATTTGCCCCGAGTGGGCACCAGTAACATCTCCGTATGACCTGTCTCATGCAAGTAGAGCCCAAGGGCACCTGCTTATTCCAGGAACATAAAGAGCCTCAAAACCATTCCATCAGGTTGTGGGAATGAGGTCTATAATTGTTACTGGTATCTGGCATATCAAATACGACACGGGTAGCTTGCCAGGCTCTGCCGTGTGGGTGGGATACTCTTGTAGTCATCTCAAAATCCAGCATTTATTGATGAACCGCGGCCGCTTGCAGCCACGTGAGCCGGGCTGTAATAGGCTGGTCTGCTGGGTGGAGTTCTGACGAGGGGGAAGTCCAGATGTGGAAAATGGAGGTCCTCATGGAGTGGGGGGGGTCGTCTGGCTTGTTGTGAGGCTCTGCTGGGGGGTGGCGGGCCAGGGCTAGAATCTGCCATCCCTCCCGGGCACCTCATGAGCAGCTGGGCACAGTGAGAGTCAGTAGCAGCTCTGCCCCATGTCTGTCCGATATGCCAAATACCAGTAACTATTATATTAGGTCATTTCCATGACCTAATATAATGGTTTGAGGCTCTTTATGTTCCTGTAGCAAGCTGATGCCCTTGGCTCTACTAGCATGAGACAGGACATATGGAGATATTACTCATGCCTGCTCTAGCAAATAGATGATGAATGGGAAGATCATGATAGTATCGTGATTTGAAAATATTTATTCATTTCTCTATGGAATTTTCCTTATGTGAAATTTGGCAAGCAAATAGTTATTTCACATGTCTACAAGAGAACACTAATACAAGGGAACACTAATTCAACGTCACATGATTCAGTTATAAATTTTTATTTTAAGGTGTATTCGAACCTACACTCAATCTACTAAATTATTAATTAGCTTTATATAAAAATATTCAGCTAAAAATTTGAAAATCCTGCAAATAGATGAAATAATGTCTTGTTTTTCTCCTAACTTCCTTTTTGGAACATGAGGAAGCTTGAGGTTTGTCACCTAGAGTATGAGTTGGGATAAGAATGGTTCATATTTTCATATGCTGATTGACCATACCTATGTTTGGTTTGAGGAAATTTATGTTCATCTCTTCTTCATTTAGTTTTCATTGGGTTAATTTTATTCTTGTTAATATATACAAGTGCTTTACTATCTTGGATACTATCCCTTTGTTGAAGAGCTGTGAGGAAATATTCTCTCCCATCTGTGGGGTATCGTTTTATTCTGGTTATATATTTTTTAATTTCTTTTGTGACATTAACTGAGAAAAGAATAGTGTCTTCATACACGGCGTGGTGCTAGGATAGGTGGTGGTGGAGAGAGGCATGGTCTGGGCAGCAGGGAAATGTTATGTTGGTGGCAGGAAACGTTCACTGGTGAAGAAATGGGTGTAGGGTCACAAGTAGGGATCAGTATTTTATTTGATAATTCACTTATGGTGGACATCAATATTCTTCTAAAGTAATTGTACCTATGAAATAATAGGTATCTACTAAAACAAGAGACCTTATTTTAAAATTTATCAAGTGATAAAGTGGAGCAATATGAATAACAATATGCAAATTAATGCAAAAAAACAAGAATGGATGGACAAATGGGACTACATAAAATTAAGATGTCTCTGTTTCTCTCTGTCTCTCTGTCTTTCTGTCTCTCCTTTCCTTTTAGACACTGCAGTTTGCCATACTGTTACTTAAAGGGTATCTTGCATATCACTTTACCTATTTTTAGCATGCACTTTTGCCCAGAGTGCTTATTTCCAACTATCACTGTCATTGTGGTGCCTTCTCTGTCCTAATTGCACGTCCCCTCCCTTTGTGGCAAGCTTCCTACCATGGAACAGTCAGTCTTCCTGGCCCTTTTCTCTACTTGTTGGGTATTATTAAGATGCTATGGTAATCTTTTTTAAATATGTGTCTGCAAAAGAGTGTGATCATTCTATGTTTGTCCCTCTCCCTCTGACTCATTCCACTCAGTATACTTTCCATGTCAATTAACGTATTAGTAAGTTTCATGACTTCATTTTTTCCTATCAGCTGCATAGTGTTCTATAGTTTACATAACCATAGTTCCCCTTATTCATTCATCTGTTCTTGGATACTTGGGTTGTTTCATTATTCTAGCTATTATGAAAGGTACTGCAATTAACATAGGAATACAGGCTGCATTAACATAGGAATACAGATGGCTTTTCTGTGTTGGTTGGACATTTGAGTCACTAGGGTAAATTATTCCAAGCAATGTTGTTGAGTCAGATGAGAACTTAATTTCTACTTTTTTTTGAAAATGTTCATATTGTTTTGCAGAAAAGCTGGATCAATGAGAATTCCCACCAGCTATGAATGAATGTCCCTTTCTATCTGCATCCATGCCAGCACTGGTTGTTCTTTTCTTATGTGCACCATTCTCTATGGTAGGACATGATATCTTTGACTTTCATATCTCGAAAAATTAGTGATGTAAAGTACTTTTTCTTTTTTTTTTTCTTTTTTTTTTGTTCTTTTATTTTATTTTTTAAGTATTTTATTATACCACCGTGAGATATACAAATAAAAAGAGATACAATTAAAAAGTTCATATTTGGGTTTTGGTCATACAGTGTTCTAGCACCCATCCCTCCACCAGTGCCCATCTCCCACCATCAACATCCCCGGTTCCCTCCCACCTTCCCTATGCACCCCTCCATGGCAGGTTCTTTATTTCTTTCCCTTTCTCTCTCTTTCTCTTTTCCTTCCCTTCCAGACTATGGATTACAGAACATACATTAAGAGGTTGGCATATGTATCCTTTTGCCTCTATTTAATGCTCAGTTCTAGGTTGGCATTAGTACCCCCGACAATTATTAGCACACTGTTCCATTTTCTGTCTTACCTAGCCTCTGACTCCCACCACGCTTGTGATAATTTCCACTTTTGACAAGACCTCCTGATATATGTTTCACTTGACCTTGGATATTGGTATCATAATATGTACATATGTATTTATGTTATGCAAAGAAATGCAGTCATTCTGTATCTGTCTCTCTCTCCTTCTGGCTAATTTCGCTCAACAGAATCTTCTCCATCTCCATCCATTTATAGGCAAATTTTATGACTTCATTTTTCCTAACAGCCGCATAGTATTCCATTGTGTAGATGTACCAAAGCTTCTTTATCCAGTCATCGATTTTTCGGGCACTCTGGTTGCTTCCAGATTCTGGCTATTGTGAATAATGCTGCTATGAACATAAAAGTAGGGATGGTGTTTCCGCTGCTGTACTTTTGGTTTCCCAGAGTAGATTCCCAGGAGTGGTATGGCTGGGTCAAATGGGAGTTCAATTTCTAGTCTTTGGAGGAAAGTCCATATTGTTTTCCAGAAAGGCTGTACCAGCCGGCATTCCCACCAACAATGGATGAGTGTCCCCCTTTTCCCCACATCCACGCCAGCACTTGTTATTCTTTCTCTTTTGAATATGTGCCAGTCTCTGTGGTGTAAAGTGGTATCTCACTGTTGTTTTGATTTGCATCTCTCTGATGATTAGTGATGATGAGCATTTTTTCATGTTTTTTGGCCATTCGAATTTCTTCCTTGCTGAAGTTTCTGTTCATTTCTTCTCCCCATTTTTTTAACATTTTATTATACCACCATGATATATACAATTACAATGCTGTTCACGCTTGGGGGTTTCGGTCACACAGTGTTCCAGCACCCCGCCTCCACCAGTGCCCCCCCAGCCACCACCCATGTCCCCCAATTCCCCTCCCCCCCCACATCCTGCCTAAATGGCAGGTTCTTTTATCTCCTCTCCTCTCTCTCTCTCTCCTCCTTCTCCCACACATTGTACACTTCTAAGTGCACCACGTGCAACTTAGAAGCCATCATTTGCATTTTTTTGACTGTATTTAATGCTCAGTTCTATGTTAGCATCAGAACTTTAGACATTTATTCACACATGTTCCCTTCTCTATCTAAACCAACCTCTGACTCCCACACGCTTGTGGTAATTTCCACTTTCGGTAAGATCACCTAGTATATTTATGTCATGCAAATAAATGCAGTCATTCTATGTCTCTCTCTTTCCTTCTGACTAATTTCACTCAACATGATTCTTTCCATATCCATCCATTTATAGCAAAATTTCATAGCTTCATTTTTTCTGACAGCTGCATATTATTCCATTGTGTAGATGTACCACAGTTTCTTTATCCAGTCATCAGTTCTCGGGCATACTGGTTGTTTCCAGGTTCTGGCTATTGTGAATAGTGCTGCTATGAAAATAAAAGTGCGGATTGTGTTTCCGCTGTGTGTTTTTGGCTTTCCAGGGTATATTCCCAAGAGCGGTATGGCTGGGTCAAAGGGGAGCTCAATTTCTAGTCTTTGGAGGAATGTCCATATTGTTTTCCAGAAAGGTTGTACAAGTCGACATTCCCACCAACAGTGTATGAGAGTCCCCTTTTCCCCCACATCCATGCCAGCACTTGTTGCTTTTACCCTTTTGGATATGGGCCATTCTCTGTGTGGTGAGGTGATATCTCATTGTTGTTTTGATTTGCATCTCTCTGACGATTAGTGATGATGAGCATTTTCTCATATGCCTTTTTGGCCATTCGGATTTCTTCCTTGTCAAAGTTTCTGTTCATCTCCTCTCCCCATTTTCTAATGGGGTTGGCTGTTTTTTTCTTATGTATTTGTACCAGTGCCTGATATATCCTGGATATTAGCCCCTTATCAGATGGGTATTGGGTGAATATTCTTTCCCATTCTGTCGACTTTCTTTCTATCTTGGTCACTGTTTCTTTCGAGGTGCAGAAGCTCTTCTGTTTCATGTAGTCCCATATATTTATATTTTCTTCTAGTTGCTTTGTTAATGGTGTTTCACCTTTGAAGATGTCTTTAGCATCGATGTCGTGGAGGGTTTTTCCTATATTTTCTTCAACGTACTTTATGGATTCAGGTCTGACATTGAGATCTTTAATCTATTTTGATCTGATTTTCATGCAAGGTGTTAGACACAGGTC
The DNA here is from genome assembly GCA_021461705.1 of Cryptotis parvus. Taxonomy (NCBI): domain Eukaryota; kingdom Metazoa; phylum Chordata; class Mammalia; order Eulipotyphla; family Soricidae; genus Cryptotis; species Cryptotis parvus. Next base: position 19,765 of record JAJIBD010012353.1, read on the forward strand.
CAAATTCATATTTTTACATGTAGCTGTCCAGTTTTCCCAGCACCACTTGTTGAAGAGGATTTCCTTACTCAAGTTTGGACTCTTTGCACCTTTATCAATGATTAACTGATCATGTCTTTGAGGGTGGGGTGTCAGGATACTCAACTCTATTCCATAGGTCCACCGGTCTGTTTTTATTCCAGTACCACGCTGTTTTAATTACTGCTGCTTTTGTAGTACAGTTTGAGGTTGGGAAAGGTGATGCCTCCCATCTTCTTCTTCCCAAGGATTGCTTTTAGCTATCCGTGTTCTCCCCCATTTTTTAATGGGGTTGTTTGTTTTCTTCTTGTAAAGTTCTACCAGTGCCTGATATATCCTGGATATTAACCCCTTATCAGGTGGGTATTCGGTGAATATTCTTTCCCATTCTGTGGACTGCTTTTGTATCTTAGTCACTGTTTCTTTTGAGGTGCATAAGCTTTTTAGTTTCATGTAGTCCCATATGTTTATCTTTTTCTTCTAGTTGCTTTGTTAGTGATGTTTCACCTTTGAAGATGCCTTTAGCTTCAATGTCGTGGAGGGTTTTTCCTATATTTTCTTCAATGTACTTTTATGGATTCAAGTCTGATATTGAGATCTTTAATCCATTTTGATCTGATTTTTGTGCATGGTGTTAGATACAGGTCCAAATTCATTTTTTTACATGTCGCTGCCCAATTTTCCCAACACTACTTGTTGAAGAGGCTTTCCTTACTCCATTTTAGACTCATTGCACCTTTATCAAAGATTAAATGATCATGTGTTTGAGGTTGGGTGTCAGGATACTCAAATCTATTCCATAGGTCCACAGCTCTGTTTTTCTTCCAATACCATGCTGTTTTAATTACTACTGCCTTGTAGTACAGTTTGAAGTTGGGAAAGGTGATGCCTCCCATCTTCTTTTTCCCGAGGATTGCTTTAGCTATCCTTGGGAGTTTATTGTTCCATACAAATTTCAGGACCGTTTGGTCAATTTCTTTGAAGAATGTCATCGGTATCCTCATAGAGACAGCATTGAATCTGTAGAGAGCTCTAGGGAGTATTACCATTTTGACAATGTTGATTCTCCCCCATCCATGAACAGGGAATGTGTTTCCATTTCATTGTGTCCTCTTTTATCTCTTGGAGCAGTGTCTTGTAGTTTTCTTTGTACAGGCCCTTTACATACTTGGGTAAGTTGATTCCTAGGTATCTGATTTTCTGTGGCACAATTGTGAATGGAATACTATCCTTAATATCCCTTTCTTCTCTTTCGTTATTTGTATATAGGAAAGCCACTGACTTTTGGGTGTTGATTTTGTACCCTGCCACTCTACTATATGCGTCTATTGTTTCTAGGAGTTTTTGGGTAGAGAGTTTAGGGTTCTCTAGGTATAATATCATGTCATCTGCAAATAATGATAGCTTCACTTCTTCCTTGCCTATCTGGATGCCCTTGATGTCCTTTTTCTTCTCTGATTGCTATGGCAAGTACTTCCAGTACTATATTGAATAAAGAAGAGGTGAGAGTGGGCAACCTTGTCTTGTCCCTGATCTCAGGGGAAGGCTTTCAACTTTTCCCCATTGAGAATGATGCTTCGCTGTGGGCTTTTGGTAGATGGCTGTAACTATCTTGAGGAAAGTCCCTTCAATTCCCCTGGAGGGTTTTAATCATGAATGGGTGCTGGATCTTGTCAAATGCTTTTTCTGCATCTATTGAAAGGATCATATGGTTTTTATTTTTTCTTTTATTGATATGATGTATTATGTTGATTGACTTGCGAATGTTGAACCACCCTTGCATTCCTGGGTGAATCCTACTTGGTCATGATGTATAATCTTCTTGATGATTCTTTGGATTCTGTTTGCTAGTATTTTGTTGAAGATCTTAGCATCCATGTTCATCAGGGATATTGGTCTGTAGTTTTCTTTCTTTGTGTTGTCTCTCCCTGCTTTGGGTATCAGGGTGATATGTGCCTCGTAGAAGCTGTTTAGGAGTGTTTCTGTTTCTTCTATTTCCTGGAAGAGCTTGAAAAGGACTGGCAGTAGGTCCTCCTTAAAGGTTTGGTAGAGTTCACTAGGGAATCCGTCTGGACCTGGGCTTCTGTGTTTGGGCAGACTTTTAATTACTGTTTCTATTTCCTCGATGGTGATAGGCTTATTCAGGTATTGGAGGTCTTCTTGTTTCAGCCATGGGAGGTTATAGGACTTCAGGAATTGATCCATTTCTTCTAGATTCTCATGTTTCACGGCATACAGGCTCTCAAAGTAATCTCTGATGGTCTTTTGGATTTCTGTGTTTTCTGTTGTGATGTCACCCTTTTTATTTCTGATTCTGTTTATTTGGGTTTTTCTCTTTCCCTGCCCTTACAAGTCTTGCCAGTGGTTTGTCAATCTTGTTTATTTTTTTCAAAAAACCAGCTCTTGGTTTCATTAATCTTTTGGATTTTTTTTTGGTTTCCAACTCATTGATTTCCTCTCTAAGTTTTATTATTTCCTTTTTTCTGCCTGGGTTGGGCTCCTTTTTGCTGGTCTTTTTTCTAATGTCTTCAGCTGTGTAGTCAGGTTATTTATGTGGGCCCTTTCTTGTTTCCTGATGAATGCTTGCAGAGCTATAAACTTCCCTCTTAACACGGCTTTTTGCCGTGTTAAGTTCTTATAACTGGTGTCTTCATTTTCATTTGTTTCCAGAAATCTTTGGATTTCCTGTTTGATTTCTTCTATGACCCATTTGTTGTTCAGGAGTGAGCTGCTCAGTTTCCAGGTGTTTGGTTTGACTCCCTGTTTCTGTGTACGGTTAACTTCCATTTTCAGTGCATCATGGTCTGAAAAGATAGCTGACACAATTTCTATCTTTTTAATTTTATTGAGGTATGCTTTGTGGCTCAGCATGTGGTCTATCTTTGAGTACGTTCCATGTGCACTAGAGAAAAATGTGTATTCAGCTTTTTTTGGCATGAAGAGCCCTGTATATATCCACTAGCTCTCTTTTCTTCCATTTCTTCCTTGAGGGCCAATATTTCCTTGGTGAGTTTCAGTCTTGTTGATCTATCCATCGTTGATAGAGCAGTGTTGAAGTCTCCAACTATTATTGTGCTACTGTTAATGTCTTCTTTGAGGTCTCTTAGCAGTTGTTTTATGTATTTTGCTGACCCCTCGTTGGGTGCATATATGTTTAGTAGTGTAATTTCTTCCTGGTGTACATACCCCTTAATTAATAAGAAGTGGCCTTCGTTGTCCCTTCTAACCTTTTTCAGCCTGAAGTCTATATTATCTGATACTAATATGGCCACACCAGCCTTTTTGGAGGAGTTGTTTGCATGGAGAATGGTCTTCCAACCTTTGACTCTGAGTCTCTGTTTGTTCTGATTATTCAGATGCGTTTTTTGTAGACAGCAGAATGTTGGGTTCAATTTTTTTAATCCATTTTGTCACTCTGTGTCTCTTAATTTGTGCATTTAGACCATTGACATTGAGAGAGATTATTGTCATTGGATTTTTGTGCCATCTTTCTTTTTGTGTTTGTTGTGCTTATGGGTTTGGTCGCATTACAGTAGACCCTTCACTCCTTCTTTTAAAGTTGGTTTTGAGTCCATGAAGTTCCTGAGTTGTTGCTTATCCATGAAGTTGTGTATCTTTCCTTCATATCTGAATGTGAGCCTGGCCGGATAAAGAATTCTTGGTGAAGCCTGCAGTTCATTGAGCCTTTTCACAATATCCCACCATTGTTTTTGGGCTAGGAGTGTTTCATCAGAGAAGTCTGCTGTAAATCTTAGAGATGTTCCTTTGTATGTGATTTCCTTCTTTGATCTTGCTGCTTTCAGTATTCTATCCCTATCTATAGTTTTTGTCATTTTTATTAAGATGTGTCTTGGAGTATTCTTTTTGGGGTTTCTTTTAGCTGGTATCCTATGGGCCTCCTGGATCTTGAGGCAAGCATTCTTTAGTTCCAGGAACTTTTCAGCAATTATGGCTTTGACAGTTTCTTCTTCATCAGGGTTTTCTTCTTGCCCTTCTGGGACCCCAATGATCCATATGTTGTTTCTTCTGGCTGCATCCCGATTATCTCTTGTTGTCTGTTCGGTAATTGTGAGCCTTTTTTCTATCTTCTGGTGTTGTGTACAGAATCTTTGGAACTCGTCTTCGAGATCACTAATTCTTTCTTCAGTAGCTATTATTCTGCTATGATGGCCTTCCACTGTGTTTTTTATTTCATTTACCTCATTTTTAATATCTGTATTTCCCTTTGCATTTTCCTCACTTCTGCTATCATGTCCTCTTGTATTTTATTGATTTTGCATTCCATTGCATCTTTTGAATTCCTTTTGAATCCTTAACAGTTCTTTCCGAAATTCTTTTTCAGAGAGGTTATACAACTCATTGGTATTGCTAGACTCATCTGGACCAGTGACTTCAATCACAGAGCTTGATGGATTTTTGCGTTGCTTTACCATTATGACTATTGTAGGTTGCAAATGTGAGTTCTTGGGTGACTAGATAGTACAGTTAGTAGGTGTCTGGTCCGTTTGCAGTGTTTGGGTGGGTGTCAAGGATGTGGGAACTAGGTTCACTGGTACTTCATGCATGGTAGGTAGTAAAAGGGTCGCGCTGACGCGGCTTAGCGTCCGCGTGGTTTTGAGTTTTGGGATGTTCCCAGAAGCGCAGGGCCCAAGGGTCGGTCGGGGTGAAACCAAGGCAATTTGCCTTGGTTCCCGTTGATGGAGTTTCCGCTCTTCCCTGGGGCAGCTTGGGGTCCACGGAGATGCAAGAATCACACACATACACCTGGTGGGAAGACGCGGGGATCTGCTAGGCGTTGGGGCTGGATGGCGTCAGAGGGAGGTCCTGCGCCGATGGGTGGGGCTCTATCCCCTCCTCAAAGCTGGAGCCTATTCTCCTGGAGCCGAGTGGTCAGTGGCTGCCCACCGCGGGGAACGCACCTGGTGGGAAGAGCATGGGGATCTGCTGTGTAAAAGTACTTTTCTTGTGCCTTTTAACTGATTTGTCTTTCTTCTTAGAGGAAGTTTCTATTCTTCTCTTCTCATTTATTGATGAGGTCTTATTTGTTTGCTTTTTTTATATTAAATCCTTTATCATGTGAGTATTAGTAAATAATGCGCCCTATTCCATAGGCTGTCTTTCTATTCTGGTCAGTGCTTCATTTGAAGTGCAGACTTCTTAGTTTAATGTAGTCTTCCACTTGCCTGGTTAGCGGATATGATTAATTTCTATTTTCAGTTCACCGTGGTCCAAGAAGATAGTTGATATGATTTCTATGCTCTTGACATTGTGGAACATGTGTTTTGTCCCAGAAAGTGATCTATCTTGTAGAATGTCCAATGTGCATTGGAGAAAAATGTGTAATCAATCTTTTGTGTATGAAAGGCTATGTATGTATATATATACTCACTTCCTCTCATTTCTTCCATCAAGTAAAATATTTCCTAGTTGACCTTTAGTCTAGCTGATCAATCAAAGGTAACAAAGCAGTGTTGAAATCTCCAACTACTGTTGTGTTGCATCAAGATATTTCTTCAAGTCTATTATCAGTTTTTTAAGCATTTTTCTGATTCTTCATAATATGCATATATGTTTAAGAATGTGAGTTACTACTGATGTACATATCTCCTGATCATTAAGAAATGACTCTGTCTCTTTTCAGTCTAAAGTCTATGTGGTGCCATGATAATGACAACCCTGACCTTTTTGAACAGTTTGTTTTCTTGAAAAATTGTCTTCCAAGCTTTGATTTTGAGTTTGTGTTTGCTCTGACTATCCAAATGTATTTCTTGCAGACAGCAGATGTTGGGCTCAATTTCCTAATCTATCCTGCCACTCTGTGTCTCTTAGTTGGTGCAGTTATCCATCAACATCGAGAGAGATTTTTGTTATGGAGTCTTGTGCCAACTTTCTGCAGAAGTTTGGCATGTTTGTGGAGCTTGTCTTGCCTTAAATTATCCCATTTAGTAGTTGTAATGATAGTGTTCAGACTATGAAGTTCCTTATTGTTGTTTATGTGTTAATGGGTATATTGTTCCCTCAAATATGAAAGAGAATCTGTGTAAAGAATTCTTGGTGAGGTATTCTTTTCTTTGAGTTTTTTCACTATATTTCCGCATTGTCTTGGGACCTGAAGGGTGTCATATGATATGTCTGCTATAAATCCTAAGGATATTCCTTTGATATAATTTCCTTATTTGATAGTGCCACTTTCATTATTCTCTTAAGATGTGTCTTGTAATATTTTTATTTCGATTTCTTTTGCTGGTATTTTTCGATCTTCTAGATTTTGGACAATGAACTCTTGAAATCTGGGAATTTGTCAATAATGATGTCTTTGACTATTGCTTCTTTATCAGGGATGTTTTCCTGCCCTTCTGGGACCCCAGTGATTCTTTGGGACCCCAGTAATTGCTCCTTTTGAACTCATTCCAATGTTCTTTTGTCATCTCAGTTTATTTTAAGCCTTCTTTCCATCTTTGCTGTTGTCTGGAGGTTTTCTGCAACTCCTTTTGGAGCTCACTGATTCTGGCTTCAACAGCTATTACTGTGCTGCTCATGCCTTCCAGTGAGCTTTCCTTTTCGCCTACCAAGTTTCTGAGACCTGTCCTTTATGTCTGTAGTTTCTGCTTGACATCTCTGCTTGACTATTCTCTTGTGTTTTACTAGAGGTATGTTCCATTGTTTCTTTTAGTTGCTTATACATCAACAATTCCTCACTAAATGCTTTATCACAGTGGTTAAATAGCTAGTCATTACTGGTTGAATCTTCACTCATTAAGCCTAGTAGAGTTCTGTGTTGCATTACCATTGTGACCTTTGCAGCCTGGAGTTGTTTCTTGTGTGTTATGTGTTTATGTGCCTACGTTAGGATGTCTCTGACGTTTTATCATGAATTATGGAGAGGTGAAGAAATGTGAAGACAAAAACCATAGCAGAGCTTTCATGGGCGGATGGAAAATCCTGATCTGGTGGACAAAATGATGGACCTGGGTAAAAAGCAAGAGCTCCAATGCAGCTAAGCTTCCTTAGTTTCCTGGGACTGAGGCTGTGGTGATGTTCTTTATATTTCTGCTTGTACTTAAATTTTTCTTTGTCTTTTCTTATTTATTGTCAGACTATAAGTTTAATTTTGACTTTATTCATTTAAATTTCCTTCTACAAAATGTAGTATTTTGTGAATTTTAATGGGTTTGAATTTCTAAAATAAAATATATTGTATGATATATATATAGGTAATAAATATTTTTTGAAGATATATTGCTGGGGCTGAATCAATAGTTAGGAGGTTAGGGCTTTTGCCTTCCACATGGTCAACCCCGGGACAATTTCTAGGAACCCATATGCTGCCCTGAGAATCACCAGGTTTGATTCCTGAGTATTGCCAAAGTGTGTCTCAAAACGAGCAAAAAAAAAAAAAAACCCTTAAAAATAAAAATAGATTTTGTTGTTATTTTTAAATTTCACCAGGCTGTATCTATATTTCAAATTTTTGCTCATTTTTTGTTTTGGAGTCTCTCAGTGCTACTCAGGGTTTAAGCCTTGCTCTGTGGTCAGGGTCACTTCAGGCAAAGCTCAAAAGACCATTTTTTTCGCCAAGGATTCAACTAGTGTCAGCCACATGAAGGCCGAAGATACTCTTTGTACTGTTTCTTCAGCCCCTAGAAATAGATTTCAGTTATTGTTATATACCATTAATTCAGTTGCCTCTGATTCTTACATAAACGTGCTACATTTTCAATTCTAGAAAAATGTATTATTTTACGGATTTATAGTATCCACTTCTTTCACCCTCTGAACTCATCCTTTTCTTTGTTCTCTCTTACTGGTTCTCCTTTAAAATTTCTGTTTAAACTCCTGGAACTAATTCCTAGTTTCTCAACTTTTTTCCTCTTTCTGTCTTTTTAATTGTTTTGGTATATCATACCTTGACTCATTGTGCCAGCTCACAAAGTAAATTTTTCATTATTTCCTTCTGCTAGTCACCCTATTCAAGAAGAGTTTTTTTTGTAAATATGGTTTTAACATCAGAGAGCTAATTACACAATTTTTTCTCTTATTCATTTTTCCCTTTGATGACATTAATATGTTTATTTAAAAGTTTTTATTTACTTTTGAACTTTCAAAAATATTTAGTTATTTTTGACCATCTACTCATGTTTGCAGATATTAGTAGATGCTGACAAGTTCAATTAGATAGAATATATTTCTGAAACTAATTAATAATTCCTTCCCTTGCGAATGAATGTAGTTTTATCATAGAGGTCCTGGTTTTTGTTGTTTTTACAGACTGCTATATAGTACATCACACTAGCTTTCCTTAGGTTATACAAATAGCTTGTTTTCCAGCTCTACGAATTCTCACTCCTGGTTCTGTTGTCTATAATTCCCTCAAGGGCACAGTTTTTTTTACAATGCTTGTTTCTGACAATCAGTTTCATCTGCTGTTTGATTTCAGGGATGGATGCCTCAAAATTGCTGTCTATTGATTGAAGAAAATACTCTGTCTAAACTTACTGAGAACAGATTCTCACAAACACATTAAAGTATTATGTAAGAAAACATTACCTCAGTTTCATAAATCACTATGTACTTATGTAAAAAATGATATGTGTATATACGACTAGTTTACATATATTTTACAAATATATAGTTAGTACAGGTGAGTTAGTTAAATCTAACTATTCAATCTCTACCTGGATTCCATTTTCATAAAAACAGTTAGGGTATTTGAACAAATATTATAAATAAAATGTGCTCAACTGACCATTTTATTCATGTATTCAGTATTAAAGGAATGTTCCTTCGTAACTAAATTTAGTTTTTCCTGTATTTTCAATCCTTTTCTTCATTTTTTGGTCTACTCATACCCTACCTACAAAGAGGGATTTTGTTGTTAGTTGGGGTTTTTGCATGTTAACAAAAAAAATATTTTTAAACAAAAAGTTTTCATGAAACCAACATTTGCTCTCGATGTCAAGTTCTATATTCTGAGTAGAACTTAAAGGAACTTGTATAGACTCTTTGAGCTTTGTTTTCTAAAAGAAAATTTATAACAGAGAAATACAATATCTTAAGATTTTGATAAGATTTTGTTATTCTCTATATGGTATCAAAGGATAGCTGTTGATATATAGCTATACTTTCATTCTTAAGACTGATCCTCTTTTCATGTGAAAAGTCTTCTTTAGACATTGCATTAGCATCTTTGTATTACTTATTTTAAAGTATATACAAGATTTTACAGAATATTTCTCTCCTCCCTGTGGTTTACCTAAATTGCAGTTTTAGCATGTCTCGCTGTAATCAGAAGTGTCTGAACAGAGAGCACTAATGAAATGTCTGAAAAATTTCCATGAGAGACTATGAGAGCAAAGAGCTAAAATTTTCCAATATCTCAAATATTTTTTGTTTCTCATAGTTAATAATGTTTTCCCTAGCATGCTGAACCATGTACATCTGCTAGTTTGAATATTTTAATGAGTTAATGTCTACCATATGCCGATTGCAATCTGCACTCACCCTGCTCTGGTGTCTCTAATATTAACTGCTTAGCAGGCATTACCTTTAACAGTCACAATCATAAACATGCAGTTTGCTGTTCAGTTCCCATTTATCATTATTGTCACTTAAGAATAGAAAGCGATTTCTCTCTTCCCTCAGCTCTGGCAACCAGTGAAGCTTATTAAAAAGATCTGAACAGTTTTACTCTAGTATAGTTCATGGCTTTCTTAGTCAATACTATTCATAGAATACCTGCCAAAATACTTGACATTTCTCTTTAATATTTCCCAAATCCATTTTTTAATCTTCACTTTCTTTACTGATACCTTATTTCAGGCAACCATTGTGTGTCGCTGGATCATTCCAAAGGCTTTTCACTCTGGTCCTCGTCTTCTTCAATCTCCCTCTTCTGTACTCCACCTCCCTCCCAATTGCTGTCAGAATATTCATTATTGTGCACTAAACTTATTAGCACTTTTTTATTTGACTCTTCCATTATCCTCAGTTCCTCAGCATACAGTATTTTTAACCCCTACATATTTTAATGTAATTGAAACATTTTCTTCTTCAACTTCAATACTTATAATTCTCTACTTAATGTTCTTGATAAAGCTGACCTGGGGAAGTACAAAAGTTGTATTCAGTTATATATCCAAAAACCTGTTATATTAGAGATGGTTGAAAATGTTGAGAACACACATCTTATTTATAAATTAAAAGAGGATAGACATCCTGTTCAGAAACCATTATGTGTAGCAGCATCAGGCATGGGATAGGCCTTGGGGCTTATCCCAAGATTAAATTTATCGATTACCTTGGCATGTAACAATCTGTAACCCACAGTTTCAGAATATAATGTGCTTCTATTTTTCTCTTTTTCTATAAAAACTGTTTTTTTCTAACCATGTATGGAACATGGCTCTAGGAAGGTCTTGAGTTCACACCATTTTCTAGGTTGCTAAGACCCTAAATTAACTTTCTTTTCCTGCATCAATTCTTGTTTCTTGAATATTGGCCATTTAGAAGTGAATGCCCAAGGTTGGAGTTGGTAATGTCATACTAGAAGTTTTCTAAACCAAGCACACTGAAACAAATTTTTCAGGAGAACGAGGAGGTCTTTATTGAGACTGTCTGGCTACGACAGGGACGATAGCTAGTCAAGCACCTAATGCTCTCAGCCAAGGACCAGGGTTTCCAAGAGCAATAATATAGAGCATCTGCAGGCCATGTGACTGTTTATTTAATCTGAAACATGCTGAGAGTCTTTGGAATTACAATATAGAATCTATTACAGTAAAGACATTGGGGTTCAAGTCCATCAAGGACATCATAAAATAAGGAGTTATCAGAATTATGCCAAGGGAAAGTGGGCAAGGTTGTTTACAGCAATAAAAGAGGGGTTTCTTCATGGAACAGGAGGTCTTGTCACAATGTGTGGGAGTCAGAAGCTAGGTAAGACAGAGAATGGAACAGTATGCTAATAATTGTTGAAAGTGCTGATACCAACCTAGAATTTAGCATTAAATACAGGAAAAAAGATATACATGACAACCTCTTAATGTATGTATTGTAGTCCACAATGTGGAAGGGAAGGAAAAGAGAGAAAGAGAGAGAGAGAATGAAAGAGAAAAAATTAAGAAACCTGCCACAGAGGCAGGATAGGAGGGGGAAGGGAATCGGGGACATTGGTGGCAGAAAATGGGGACTGGTGGAGGGATGGGTTCTGGAACAATGTATGACCAAAACCCAAATATGAACATCTTTGTAACGGTATATTCATAGTGGTATAATAAAATATTAAAAAGGGTTTTTTTTACATAAGGGGGATTATACTTTTGCTGTTAACATCATGTACAAGTAAGCTATGAATCACAGATTACAGGTAACTCAGACCTTTTAAAACAAGGTTTTATGATTTAACCATCTAAAAGCATTCGTAAGTCTAATCTTATAAATCTTTATATTTATGAAAAAAAAGCTCTTACTCCCAAAGTTCTCTCCCCAACTCTGCACCAGCATTGTGGAACCCTGAAATACTCAGTGGATAACTTTCCCAGGTGAATTCAAAGTTACCCGTAACGATGATGCTGTATAGTACAATCTGTTTATGTTCCCTTTTTCTCTGTAATTCAAAGTAAATTGCTTGTAAAACAGGGCTAAACAGTATTCATTATTGTTTCTCCATTGTTAGAGCCTTCTTTAGTACATTTTTAAATTATTAAAAGCAACCAATTTACTGCATTTATAGGGAGCTATTTAAGGTTAAGCATATCCTTAAAATCCATCTGAATAACTACCTCATATTTCCTATTTCCTACCCAAATTAATTTCTTTTATATTTTATTAATAGATTTAATGCCAATGGTATTAACAATAAATTATAAGACCCTACACTTTGATCTGATTTAAATAACCACATTTAATTACAATAATATAATTGATAAATAAATATTCAAGGCTAATATTAAAACTATGATTTGTGGGATTACTTGAATAATAATACTGACTATATACTATCCTCTAAGGAATATTATTAATAATATAACAACTATAAATAAATATGGTTATTATTCATTAAGGATAGCCCCAAATGTAGTTCTTAGCACAGAACCACAATGATTAGTGAAATAGTAATATTAATTGAAAGCGTTTATATTTATAGTATTTAACTTTAAAGTAGCCCTCATTATGAATCAAATTTTTCTTTCAATATCTTAAATTAAAGTATTTGTTCATTTAATATTTACAATCCTATAAGGCAGGTTTTACTACTTTCCATTTTAATAACTATTGCTTCATTTAGTTTGAGAAAATTGGGAAAATGAAAAATTGTCTTTACTCAACTTTTGAGTTGAGTTGGGCTGCTATAAAAGTAAGAAAATATAAAATATTAGTAACTAAAAGATGTGGGGGAAAAGTATAAATTATAACATATTAAAATAAGGTAATAAAATAGAAAACATTCAGGAAAGGAATGAATAAAATTTGAAGCCAATTATTAGTTTGAAGAATTATCAAATGGTTTCTGTAAAGCAATAAGGAATTTCTAATGCATAGTACTAAAAATACAAATAGTTATTTGCGACAAGAGTAGTAAATATTCTCATACAGGGCCAATTGATAAACAATAGTAATAGAGTGGGGAGTCACTGAAACTCAGTCTACCTATAATTCTTTTCACAAGTCCCCTTTTGGATTTTTGGAGTCTAAAATTTTGAAAATTTTGGAGCCTAAAATTTGCAGATAAAAATGTTTGGCATTTTGACATTTGTATTTGAAAGTGCAATATTGATATAGGTTTATCAATTCATAGGCATTATATTCAACAGTATATTCATGTTGTTTCTAAAACAACATAATTGATAACATTTTCTTATATTTTATTGAAGCTTATTGATTACTGTCTAAATATTTTTTTTTTTGCTTTTTGGGTCATACCCAGTGATGCTCAGGGGTTACCTCCTGGCTCTGCACTCAGGAATTACTCCTGGCGGTGCTCGGGGGACCATATGGGATGCCGGGGATCGAACCCGGGCCAGCACAGGCTGGCCAGTGCAAGGCAAATGCCGTACCCACTGGGCTATCGCCCGCCCCCTGTCTAAATATTATAAAGTAGCTCTGACGAGAGAGGAGTCCAGATGTGGAAAATGGCGGCCCCTCATAGGGTGGAGGACCAGGGTTAGAAACCACCTTCCCTCCTGGGCGCCTCATGATCAGCTGGGCACAGGAAGAGCCAATAGCAGCTCTGCCCCATATATGTGAGTCTCTGGTCAGTATACCTGGGCTGGGCTTGAAAAAGACTGCTGCAAAGTGGGCTGCGATCAGCTCTTCAGCTGGGTATAGCTCTACAAGAGGAGAACTGGGATGTGGAAAATGTCAGTCCTCATGGTGTGGGGGTCCTCTAGCTTCTTGCAAGGCTCTGCTGGGGTGGCAGGCAAGGGCTAGAACCCGCCTTCCCTCCCAGGTGCCTTGTGATCAGCTGGGCACAGGGAGAGCCGGTAGCAGCTCTGCCCCATGTATGTGAGTTTGTATTTCTTTATTTGGGCTGCATCTTGTGATGTTCTGGGGTTACCCCTCTTGTCAGAGCTCCAAGGTTCTAGCCTTGGCCAACTACCCCAGCAGAGCCTCACAAGAAGTCAAAGGAACCCCCACACCATGTGGGCTGCCATTTTCCACATCCAGACTACCCCTCTCGTCAGAATTCCACCCAGCAGAAGAGCTGATCATAGCCCAGCCTTTCATAAGTGCTCAAGATTAGAGGTGACTACAAGAGTATCTATGCATGGCAGAGCCTTGCAAGCTACTGGTGTCATATTTGATATGCCAAATACCACTAACAATTATAGACCCTCATTCCCATGACCTGATGGAATGGTTTGAGGCTCTTCATGTTCTGGATCTAACAGATGCCTTTGGGCTACACTAGCATGTGACAGGACGTATGGAGATGTTACTGGTGCCTGCTCGAGCAAATCGATGATCAACGAGAAGAAGTACAAGTGATACAAGTGATTATAAAATAAGCAAAATATGACACAAACACACTCACATACATTCACTGCCTTCTGGAAGAAGCTGACTGATATATTCAGGAAATCTTTCAAGTTTTTGGTACATTTTAGAGTTTAAAAATTTCTGGAAATATTATACTGATTTGCATTAAATATCAGTTTTTCCTACATTTAAAACTCTTCCCATTGTTTAAGAAATTATAAATATACTATAATCATTTTCCAACAATGAGTTATCCAACTAGAAATTTAAAATAGATATGAATTTAGGTAGGTAGGTAGGTAGGTAGGTAAGTAGGTAGGTAGGTAGATGATTAGATAGAAAGATAGATGATTAGATAGATAGACAGACAGACAGACAGAGAGACAGACAGATAGACAGATAGACAGATAGACAGATAGACAGACAGACAGACAGACAGATAGACAGATAGACAGATAGACAGATAGATAGATAGATAGATAGATAGATAGATAGATAGATAGATAGATAGATAGATAGATAGATAGATAGATAGATAGATAGATAGATAGATAGATAGATAGATAGATAGATAGATAGATAGATAGATAGATAGATAGATAGATAGATAGATAGATAGATAGATAGATAGATAGATAGATTTCTTAGCCTTTGAAATAGAGTAGATAAAAGGAAATCTGAATGGCTAACTAAAACAAGTGATTTTTTTTCATCTTTCTGAGAATCGCTTAGATTTTTTTTCAGTCACTATAAAGGAGTCCTTGCTGTGTAAACAAAAGTTAAGAAATGGGTTGTATATCTGAGTAACAGAGAGGCTGTAACTCTGAGTTATTCATTTTAACTTTTGTCTTCTGTCTGAGGTGTGCTGGCAATCAGTTGCATTCACAGTCTCTTAAAATATATAGTTGTTTCTCTTTAGCTGTCTCCTCATTGCTTGGAAACTCCATGAGACATTTAAAAGACAAAGATCAATATGCCTTTTAGAATGCTATAAGATTGCATTAACCCCTGGTGTGCATTGGTATTACAGTAGGGAGTAATGGACCCTCTCAATCCTAAGGCTTGGGAGTTGGGTTTTGTTTTTTAGAAAAGATATGAGCCAACTCCCTCCATCCATTATCATAGTAGCCTCTCTAGCATAATAATCAATTTCAACCCACTGAGCATTTCCCACAAATATGCATTTCATAAGTAACAACATCAAAAGAGTCAGCTTTTGTGTCTATAACCACACAGCTGCATGTGTGACTTCAGCAATAGGATAAACCAAGCATCACACCTTGAAACCAACTAAACCTTCTTCATGGACCCTAAATGGTTAGCAGCACAGCACTCACATCTGGGCAGATTATGAATTAGGGCTAAATTAGTAATGATAGTGATAATAATAGTGAAATTATTATTGATTAAAAATTAAAATTTAGTGGCTAAAGAGATAGTACAGGGCTTATGGCCTGGTATGCATCTGACCCTGGTTCAATTCTTGGTATCAAATGATCTCCTCGTAGCATCACCAGGTACCAGTCTGCAGGTCTTTAAGAACCAACCAAAATAGCCCTCAAGATATTAAAAAAATACCAATATGCAAGGCCAGACAAAACATGGATCAGGAGGTCTTATCAGTGGGTAGAACCTACTGCAAATGTGTGGGAATCAGAAGTCAGGTAATACAGAGAAAGGAACAGTGTACTAATCACTTCTATCACTTGTCTTCCTGTTGTTTAACGATTTGCTTCCAGTGGGTGCCAGTAATGCCTCCATTTGTTGGGACTAAGGTTCATTATTCCTACTGTTTTTGGCATACTGAATGCACCATGTGTAGCTTGTCAGGCTCTGTCGTGGCTCTGGGTTCATCCCAGGGAGCCCAGTCTTTTTCTATGTCAGACCATCAACCATCCAGGGTCCACGGGGCAGAGCCCTGGGTGTAGACAAGCCTGTCTCCCTGTCTGCCACCTGCTGATGAGGCCAGGCACCACAGCCATACCTGCAACACCTTGGGGGCAGAATTACTAATAATTATGGTAAATAATAACACCAGTGTAGAACTGATCATTGAAAGTAGGCAAAAGTATATACATTATAACTTCTAAATATATGTATTGCAATCCACAATGTGTAAGAGAAGGGGAGAGAGAGAGAAAGAGAGAGAGATAGAGAGAGAGAGAAGTGAAAATTGCCTGCCATAGACTCAGGCTGGTGAAGGGGTGAATCAGGGGACATTGGTGGTAGGAAATGTGCACTGGTGGAGGGATGGATGTTGGAACACTGTGTGACTGAAACCCAAATATAAACACTTTTGTAACTGTATATCTCATGGTGGATAATAAAATATTTTTAAAAAATAGCCCTCAAGTCTTCCCAGCAACACAGGATAGGTTAGGCATTACTTGGTAGTGCACAGTCCAAGTGACTCTTCCATTGACTCTTGCATTAAACACCAACCCAACTGGCCAAGAATCACCAAGTAGCGCCCTCAGATCTCATGAGCACAGCTTAAAAGACTTCCTCAAATTTAAAAGTTTAAAAGAGCACCAGTTACTTTGTACTAGTTGATGTTACTCAAATCATATCTACTTAACAGATATCTTAAAGAAAATGACTATATTTATATTATAGGCATCATATACATAGTTTTGAAAGAATACATCTGATAGCCTAAGTGCCAAAATATAGACCACATTGAAAGTAACTCTGAAAGAGTCAAGCATGTCCTTTGTCTTTAGAATGCATTTAAAACAGGCTCACTAAAGTTCATTTCAAATGTTTATCTAAGCCCCTGTTGATATAATCAAGGATTAAAATGAATAAATGAAAATAAACAAACAAGAGTATTACATTTTTTCAGTTGAAAAAGTATTCAGTGAAAGGGAAAATTTTAAATCTATAAACGCTCTATTCCATTATCAGTATTGGTTGCTTTCTTTGATCCACTGCCATGTGGTGCTTAAGTATTAATATCACAGAACAGTTTGCCTCATAATGTTACATATGATGTTCAGATTCCAAGCAATAACTCTTAGTAATACACATGGCTGTTATGGAGAAGGAGGGAGGAAGTATCACTTGGACATTTCTATTAACTTCAAAAAGCAAACTGGCAAAATATGTCAAGCAATTTACAAGGGGATCATTCCTTCTCTAGAAAGCAAGTGGTGTTTCATAAGGTACCTTAATGTTTTGCTTTAGCAAAACCAGTGCTTTGAGGATGATGTTGCCCCCTCCTAAAAATTCTCTTTTGACTGCTGCTGTCTTGAACAGGAATGGTAAAAAAGACTCAGAATATAGTACGCATCAGAGATATAAGCCCCAGAATGGACAAAAGCTGTTCCATCTGTAGCATAGATGATGCCTTTTCACCTACTCAGGGAGAAAGGACTAGCGGATGTTAACACTTTTCATGGATCTTCTATCTCATACGCCCAGCACTATGTAGAGGGCAGAGAGGATTTAATATTTTAGATGTATCGTTTGCAGAACACTTCATGATCTTTATTATTTTCCCATATATAAACACTCTTTTAGATACTGTATTTATAGATTCTCTAGGTTATTCTTAATATTAGTGCTCAAAGTAAGCACAGTAGCAACCAAGCAGTAGAAGCTTAAAAGCACTTCCTTGTGGTCGAAATTTAGGAAATGCATATAAACCAATAGCACAAATGTAAACATGATCTTTGTTCTCTTCATCTAAATATGTTGATGAACATTCTTCTCATTTTTGTTGCAAATATATACATTTCTATTTATTTGCGCTAGTATGATTTATGACTGATTATAACATTCGATTTATTAAATGCTAATAGTTTGTGTTGCATCTATATATCAAGACTATATGATGAATATGTGATCTTGTATAGTGTTAAGATTTTTTGAGTAATGTGACAAATAATAAACCTCTAGGCATATGAGCAAGTCACGTGATTAGAATACAAAAAGGAAAAACATATGGCACCTTTAATTCAAGCGTAAACACTTATGTGTACATGGAATAGAATTCTGATTAGATAATTGTCAGTGACGATCTAATGATATTAGAAAGTTATTGGGATTAATAAAATTATTAAATAAGCATGTAGGCCTAATATAAGTGGCATATTTTGCTGATAACTTAAGTTATTAATTTTATAATTAATCATTTGCTTTGGTTACTGTATTTCACTGCATAATTGTTCAATTTTTATGCCAAGTGTTTTCATAAAAAATGTGGAGTACAAGCAACCAATAAAGGACATTTTTGTATATTTTTAAATATTTTACAGAATTACTTAAAATTATTTATTACTAAACTGCCTTTTTATGCAAGGTTGAAAAACTCATGACTATATATTAAAATTGAATAATCCAAATCAATGCATATCATTCTTACGACAGTTTAACAAAGATTTTTACTGTCTGAAAAAGAATTGCTAGCACATTAGTTATTATTGATTTGTGGATTATAGTCTAAATATTACAGTCCAGAAAATTTGCTGCAATATTACAAAGAATGAATTTATAAATTTTAATCTGTCTAAGGATTCTTCACTGCTGTCATTAGTTTCATAATCTGATGCACCATTCTTGGTGCTCTCATATGTACTTGCTTCATTGTTCTGCCAGTGTGTCATCTTCAGATTCATCTAATTCATTGGGAATTTTCATCTTTGGAAGATCTTTATTTTTTGGTGTAGTTCAAGGCCTCAACTCTTAATTATCCATGTGCATATTATCTCCAAGACAGGTACTAAAAATTCATATGGGTACAAATTGATGATCGCCCCCTACCATTCACTTGTAAAATTAAGGCAAGAGTGGTCTAAAAGCTTTTTCGTATATATTGATAGTTTGTATGTGCTGAAGAATTCTAGTCCTGCCATTCACAGCAAATGTGCATCTATATGCTATGGGTATACACAATACTATTTGGCTTACCTTTAAGGTGTTATGACATGACAATTATGCAATGAAGGGTTATAAACTATTTTTTACTAAAAAATTGAATAAAACATTCTTTTGTGAAATGTGGTACTTTTATTCTACTAGAGTGAAAACACCAGTAATTGCCTTTCATTTTCTGACTTATTTCATTTAGTATAATCATCTCATGTTCCATTTATGCTGAAGTCTTGTGATTTCATCTTTTCTTAAATTGCTCAGTGGTATTGTATTTCCTATACCTCCACAACTTCTTAAATACTTATCATATATTTAATGTGTTTCTTTGTCTTGGTTATTGTCAGTAGTGCTGCAATGCATATAGGTATATCTTGTCAAAGTTTTCATATTCCCTGGATAATTATTTAAGAGTGGTATTGCTAGCCTATGGTATTTTTTAGTGTTTTACAGAATTTCTCTGCCTTTTTTTTGATAGAGGTTATACTAATTTACATCCCCGAGCAGAGCAGGAGACCCGGGGCGCGGACCCAAAGAAAAAAAAAAAAATTACATCCCTACCAAGATTGTGCCAGAATTACTTTCCCCTTTGTTCTCACAAAAGGACTGTCACTTCACTTTTATATAGGTCATTCTTGCTAGTGTCAACTGGTATCTTATTATGATTTTGATTTGCAGATCTCTATAAGTAAAGTACCAAGAGAAATTAGTAATTACCAGAGGGAAAGGAGTAGGGATGGGAATCTGCTGGCAAATAGCATCAGAATTTACAGATTTTATCTCCATACCAGGCTCAATGTAGGTTGAAACATTTGGTTTTATTTTTTTAGTGGTTTTTTAAAAAAAAGAAATTGCTGGGGCAACACCCATTGGTGCTCTTGGCTTACTCCTGGCTCTGCACAAACAAATCACTCCTGGCAGGGTTTGTGGGGCATATGAGATGCTGATATTAAACCTTAGTCACTCACGTGCAAGATCTTGCCCACTGTACTATTTCTCTAGTTCCATGAAACATTTGAATTTTAAATTGGCTAGTCATAGATGGGAGTTCCCAAAAAATCTTCTCTGCATAATATGCTCCAGTTGCAAGACCTGGTAGTTGTTACATGCATTTCTTTGTTTGTTTACACTCAGGGATAACTCTTGGTGGGTCCCAGGGAACCACGGGGTGTGGAGGATTGAACTCAGTTGGCCACATGCTAGGCAAATGCCCTACTTGTTTTGCTATCACTACAGTCCTTTTACTTTTTTTAATTGATTCACCATGGGATAAATAAAACAGTAATAAAGTTATTCACTATTGAGTTTCAGTCATGCTATGGTTCAATACCTATCCCTTCACCAGTGCACATTTCCTGCATCAATGTCCCCATCTTCCCTCCCACGAGCCCCCTTATCCCAAACTGCCCCCACAGCCTGCCCCAATAACAGGTACTTTGCTTCTCTCTCTCTAACAACTCAAGAACTTCATAGACTCAAAACCATTGTTACATGTATTTTAAAACCATTATTTATAAATCAAAGATACCCATAACCCTTCTTCAGGCTTGTCTAATTTGCAAGGACAACTGAAAAAACTCAGAAAAACATTACTTAGTTATCAGCTTATTTTGAAAGAGATGATGGACACATACGAGCATTCACATAGAAGACCTACATGGGATAAGCTATGGGAAAATGTGGAGCACAGCACGCTCTCTAGGTTTATTCCATTCCTCTACCTTTCAAAGCTTTGAAGCTCATAGAATCATTCTTTTGATTTTTTTTTTTTTTTGGCTCTTTTGGGTCACACCTGGCTCTCCGCACGGCAGAGCCTGGCAAGCTACCCGTGTCATTTTTTTTTCTTTTTTGGGTCACACCCAGTGTCGTCCTGGCTTTTTTTTTTTTTTTGCTTTTTTTAGGGGGGTCACACCCGGCAATGTTCAGGGGTTACTCCTGGCTCTGCATTCAGGGAATCACTCCCGGCGGTGCTCGGGGACCATATGGGATGCCGAGGATCGAACCCAGGTAGGCTGTGTGCAAGGCAAATGCCCTACTGGCTATACTATCACTCCGCCCCCATTCTTTTGATTTTCTATGGAAACTTTGTTATTTAGTCATAATCGATTAATTCATTGTTCTTTGTTGCTTGATTTAACTGTTGGATCCTCTCCCAGACAGAGTATGGGGGAACACTCTGATAGCTCCAAATATTTGGGAGGCCACACCCACAGTGTTCAAGGATTACTCTTTACTCTTCGTTTGGGAATCACTTCTGGCAGGAGTTGGGGGACCACTTTGTGTGCCAAGGATTAAGCCCACCTTAATGCATGCCAAGAAAGCACCCTACCAGTGTATTATCCCTCTAGTTCTAATTTTTAATTTTAATTCCCTCATTTTTATTGAGGTATGATACTTTATAACATAGACTTCTATGCCTGTAAGGTTGTTTTCCAACCTTTACATTGAGCCTGGGTTTACCCTGATTCAGTTGTATCTCTTTAGGCAGCAGAAAGTAGGGTTAAATGTTTTGATTCTTCCACCCATTATTGTATTTCTTATTTGGTGAGTTTGGTCATTGGTGTTGAGTGAGATTATTGAGATTAAGAAATTTATTGCCATCATTTAATAAAAGTTATGTGTTTGTGTGTTCTATGTCTTTTAAAAACCTCCTTTAATGCTTCACAAAAAAAAAAGGTTTCAAGGCTATAAATTCCTTAAGCTGTTGCTTGTCCTTTAAACTGTATCATTCCTTCACATATAAATGCTAATCTAGCTAGATAGAGCATTCTTGCTGAGCTGTTGATTCCACTGAGTCTTTTTACTATATTCCATTCTTTTCTAGCCTGTGGATTCTCAGTTGATGGATCTGTTTTGACTCTTACGTGAGTTTCATTGATGTGAGTTCCTCCTTTGATCCTACTGCCTTCAATATTCTGTCTCTGGATTTTATCATTCTTATAATCATGTATACACATAACATATACATGTATACATGTATACATTATGTATACATTATGTATACATTATGTGTATCTAGGTCGAGAAGTCAACATGATGAATGACCTAAAACCTGAGCTGCGCAGGAGGAAGAGAGCGGCATGGAATGCCTTCAAAGGCATCGAAGAAATAGCTAAAAGGACAAAGAACCTCCGGCTCCGGGCACATCTCTTCGACTCCACTGTTCTCCCTGCATTAACATACGCCTCAGAGACCTGGGCCCTACGAAAGCAGGATGAGAATGCTATTCGGGTCTCCCAGAGAGGCATCGAAAGAGCTATGCTTGGAATATCACGCCTCACTCAAGTGAGAGAAGGAATCCGAGTGCTGACCTCCGTCGCTATTCCAGAATCAGGGACGCTGTCTCGTTTGCCAAGGCATCGAAAATCAGATGGGCTGGACATGTAATGCGATTTGGAGACAACCGCTGGACTAGAGCCGTTACCAACTGGATCCCACGGGATGTCAAAAGATCACGTGGCCGCCCACCTACAAGATGGTCAGACTTCCTTGTTAAGACCCTGAAGGAACGGTTTGAGGCTCTTCATATTCCTGAATCAACCAGATGCCATTGGGCTACATTGGCAAGTGATAGGGTCCAATGGAAATGTTACTGGCGCCCGCTCGAGCAAATCGATGAGTAACGGGATTCAAGTGATCAAGTGATAATCATGTATCCTGACGTTTTCTATTTGGGTTTATTTTTACTGGGACCCTTCGGACCTCTTTAATCTGAGTGCATGCACTCTTTAAACCTGAGCCATTCCAAAAAATGCACATGATGGCCTCTAAGTGTATGTAGTGCAACCCACAATGTATAAGAGAAGGAAAAGAGAGAGAGGGAGAGAGAAAAGAGATAAAGAACCTGCCATTTAGGCAGGCTATGGGAGGGGGAGGGATTTGGGACATTGGTGGTGGGAAATGGGCACTGGTAGAGGGCAGGGTGCTGGAACACTATGTGACCGAAACCTCTAAACATGAACAGCGTTGTAATTGTATATCTCACGGTGGTATAATAAAATATTTAATAAAAAAAAACTGAGCCATTCATGTCTATGATTTTTTTGGCCTGATGGTTTTTCATCTAATACACCTTTCTGTATCTCAAAAACTGCTGATCCTTTTACTGTCTCTATTGAATTCATCTACTGTTAAAAGCTCTTCAGGTTTTTATTTTATCTATCACACTCTTACACTCTTCAGCAGTTATATCTGATTGTATTTATCTTATTTTCACTCATGTTTTTCTTGTGCTTTACTCACATCAGTTTAATGAGCTTAAAGAACTCACCATCAGTTCTTTGAGCTCATTAAACATCTTCATTGTACTGTTCCTATAGTTATTGTCAGAGAAGCTTCAGAGATTGTTATGTTGGTTGAGGCAGCCCAGCTATTATCTTCACTCATTGAGCTTGATGGACTTCTGCATGGTTTCTGCATTGTGATGCTGTGATCTGAAGGGGAATCTTTATAGTTTACCCCAGTGGGAGCCTCCTCTCTGCAGCATTAGACAGACTGTTACGATTTTCTTTTCCATTGGGTCCTCATTCACCAATGGCGGTTTGTGGGTGTATCATGTAAGGTGTGGTGAGAATGTCCTTCTGGATGCTTCTGTGTCTGCCTGGTGTGGGATACAAGGAGTGTAATAAAGTTATAGACCCAGGGTGCAGATGTGGACATGAAAATTGAAAGAGAAAGCACAGGGTTTAGAATATGCATGTGGACCTTTAGAGGAGCAAATATGGATTTTTCAATTATATAAGTAGAAGTGAAGGACATAAAATGCTGGTTCCACAAAGGCCCCAGGAGAATCATATGCCTTCATCTGGACATTGAATGGAGATAGAGAGTCTGCAGCAACAAAAAGTAAATTTTTTAATCATTTGATTGATTCTCCTGACAACCAGTCCCATCCTTAGGTGGAATTCAGAAGTAATGAATATTATAAATGATACCTTTTATGTTTCTTCTGATCACTCAGAAAATTCCAAGGTTTTAAGGACCTCTGTCTGTAATGGAATGATGACCAAGTATATATTTCTTATCTAAGATCACAATATTACAACATTAAATTTACAACTAAAAAAATAGATGTGTAGAGGTCATTGAAATAGATGTGTAGAGTTCATTAAAATTTAAGGAACTCATTTCCAATATTTTAAGCATGAAATGGATGACAAAATTATTAGCAAGTACCATGTTGGGCATGAAGTGTGAATACAATAGAGGAAGTAATATCTGCATCTTGATGATAGATAAAAATACTATTTGTGAACATATTTGAGCATGCTATTTTCACAAATTTTAGGTAGTAATATGATTTATTTATTATTATTCCTATTGATTGCATGTTCATTTGAAATTGGGGAAATAGTACAGCTAATTAGTTTTATCTCAGTGCTTCAGTGAACTGAAACATTTTTTTATGATTCTCTAGAATTCTAAATACTTTCTTTGATAAAAAAGGGTAAATTTAGTTATCAGTTTCATTATTTATTTTTAAAATAAATGTATGTCCCTTGTTGAATGCATGATCAAATAGTTAATTTTTGAAATGTGAAATTATGTAATAGAAAGATTGCAAAAAGTATCTTGTGTCAGTACTCTACAATGTTCTAGTCACTTATTGTCAATCTACGCTCATGTAGATCTTATTTCATTCAGGCAAGATTTTATTCCTTCAATAAATGGATCACATATGGCTAAAGCATTCAAAAATCAAGTGAAGCAGAATGCTTAACTGTATAGAAAATTTAGTAAATAATAAGTAATCTTCAATATATATTGAAAGAGCAGTGTCAGTCAAAAAATAATAAATTCAAATATATTAGAAAGTAAAATTAAAACATTGAGACATGCACACACCTTTGAGGTTCTGTTTTAAATTAAAGCAAACCCCCATATTCTTTCACCAGGAATTTTCAAAGATATATACTCAAAGCCTGGCTGGTATCATTGGATGATGATGTGGCATTACAAATAAAGTTCTGTGAATAAATATGAGAATGATTACAAAACATTTGAGTTGAGCAATTCTTTATTCCAGGCTTTAAGCCTCCCTAGTGAATAAATGGAAATCAATCATTTCCTCAGCACAAAATTTGACCTTCAGGAAAGGGTTGAGTGATTTGCTGAAACTTCATAAAGAGGTAGAAGGAGATGTTCATTGATAGTCAACTCAGCTTATAAATACTTTCTTTTTCACTGAAGACATCTAGGAAACACCTTCAAAAGAGCAGACTCAAGAATATGATTAAAATGGCGTCTGATTTCAGAATACTGTGAAATAATGCTAAGAGGACTTTCAATTGCTTTTTTGAAGGAAATTTCACTAAACGCAAACACATAATGCTGACTAAATAATCAAAACTCCTAGATAATTCATGAGTTAATCCCTGAGAGAGCAAACCTATTTCCCAAGGAAGGGGTGGAAATTCATTCTTTTTTCCATCATATGAGTACTGTCAAATATTTATGACACTCTTTTAAAAAAAATAAGGTAGTATGATGATAAAGCAATGAAAGCAATGTTGACCACAGAAATATGTTAAATTTCGCCTATCTACCACCTCCATTTAACCTTCAGTTTGTTTATAAATTTCATAGATTTTCCCTATTAGTGTTGAAATAGAGATTCCACAAAGAATCTTTTATTTTCAATGTTTCTATGTAAAAACTCATCAGTATGGCACTGAAGTTCCAAGAAACAGTTAATTTCACATTAGGATACAGAACATATATAAAGATTGACAGATCATTGCAAAGCATATGTCCTTACAGAAGATGTAAATATGTTGTAGAACCGATTCAAACCAGGAGAAGAGACTTCTTATTTGAATCTAAGAATTGAGTTTGTATAGTCCTACTCAGATCAACAAAATTAGATAAGGTAGTTTCCCTTAACATTATACATACATTATATTTTCTGTGTCAGTCATGGTGGAAAATATATATGTTAAACTCTCGATGTGATAAAATGGACTTTTAAAACTCTGCACTCCTATAATCTCAAAAATGCGAACACTCAATAAAAAAAGCTAAGATCCTGGAATCTCATCTCTGAGTACATCTTTATGTGACATTTTGAAATGAAAAATATTACTGCTGCTTTAGTTGGAAACACACAACAGAAAATTCAGCAAATATGAAATTCTTTCTCTAGGAATTAGCTGCACTGAAGATTATGTTGTGTGCAATTTATACACACAGTTTTGCTTAAGTATGTTATACTATACCGCATAATAATAATAATAATAATAATAATAATAATGAGAGTACCTGTATTATTCTGAATAAAATTTTGTACATACATCTCAGGAAAGATATTCATATAACTATGGTTTTCAAATACTTTAAGGGAATTTCAGTGACATTTATAATGTCATTGCTCTGATTACTAATGGGGTTACTAGTCTGTGGACAAGAAATATAATCATGATAATTCAATGGCATGCAAAGCTCTTCCAAATTGGCATATGTTGCTGATGTGTACCTTTGCTGGCTCACATGAATTCCATTTAATTAGTATAAAGTATTGTACTGGCATGAACTGTGAAGTATCATCTACCTTCCTCATTTATTTCCCCTTAACTCCACTTAAACAAAAAGAACCAGGAGATCTAAAGTAAATAGATAAATAAATGGAAACCAAAATAAGTAAACTAACCCACCCAAATCCCCAAACCCTCTCTATTTAGAAAATCACTGAAAAAGTGCATCATTTTAATTTTATTTTGATGTGAATATTATCAAAATCTCTAATTATGGGTGAATCAAACTAATTGGAAATCAAAAGTGGAAATTTTAAAACTAGTTCACTTCCATGGGTAGAGTGTTTGTATTCCTGAAAGACTTGTAACTTAGATGAATTATATGTTTTCTCAGACTGGTTTGGGCATTGTCTGAATTTAAAACAGATTCAAAATTGGTGCCTCTTAAATGTAAGTTGGGTTCTCTTTACTATAGAAAGACCTCATAAATCTAAGTGTGAGAAGACTAGTAACTGGAAGTGCATAATAAGTATTTGAATGAATAAAAACAAAATATGATCCATGAGGAGATGGCATAAAGTACAGGAATAATTGTGAGGAATTAAGACGATAAATATGTTAAAAACAGCACAACCTTGTAACATTCCTTCAACTATCATTAATGCCATTGTAGCCATTAATGCACCCCAAAAAATGAAATTAAATGGAAACCTGTGCTACAATTTAAAAGTAAGACTATCACTAAGAGCTTTGAATGCATTCAAATGAATGTTGATGAAATTTGAGCTTAAGTCTGAATGTAATACATTTCCAAGGTCAATAGACACATAATAGAGCCTTAGAAATGTAACTTATATATACATATAAAGATATATATATATATATATATGAGTTGTGATTTGTAAAGTTTATTTGCAAGCCAAGGTTCTGTTTTACCTTATATAAAAATCCTTTTTAAAAGCATTATATATACATAGATATATATACATATATATACCATTATTTATCACTTATCTTCCCATTGTTCATCGATTTGCTCGAGCGGGCACCAGTAATGTTTCCATTTGTACCTGTCACGTGCAAGTGTAGCCCAATGTCTTCTGTTCGCCTCAGGAACACAAAGAGCCTCAGACTGTTTGTTCAGGTTTTTGACAAAGTCTGACCATCTTGTAGGTAGCCAGCCACGAGTTCTTTTGACTTTCTGTGGAATCCAGTCGGTAACAGCTCTAGTCCAGTTGTTGTCCCTAAATGGCATTACCTGTCCTGCCTGTCTGATTTTCATCATCTTGGTAAATGAGAAAACATCCTTGATTCTTGATCGTCAAAGAAGGTCAGAACTCCAGATATCTTCTCTCTCTTGAGTGAAGTGTGATACTCCAAGCATGACTCTTTTGATTTCTCTTTGGGCTACCCAAATAGCCTTTTCATCCTCTTTTCATAGGGCCCAGGTCTCTGAGACATATGTTAGTGCAGGAAGAATTGTAGAGTTGAAAAGTTGTATATATGTATATATACATATACATATCTATACCATATACATATATCACGATCTTCCCGTTGATCATCTATTTGCTAGAGCGGGCACCAGTAATATCTCCATATGTCCTGTCTCATGCCAGTAGAGCCAGGGGCATCAGCTTGCTACAGGAACATAAAGAGCCTCAAACCATTATAATAGGTCATGGGAATGACCCAATATAATTGTTACTGGAATTTGGCATATCAAATACAACACGAGAAGCTTGCCAGGCTTGCCGACTGGGAGGCAAACTCTATTAAACACCCTCAAATAAAGCATTTATTGATGAGCGCGGCCGCTTGCAGCCGCGAGAACAGGGCTGTGATGGGCTGGTCTGCTGGGTGGAGTTCTGATGAGAGGGAAGTCCAAATGTGGAAAATGGCGGCGCCCATGGAGTGAGGGGGGACGTTCTGGCTTGTTGTGAGGCTCTGCCGAGGTGGTGGGCCAGGGCTAGAACCCGCCATGCCTCCCAACTGCCTCATGAACGGCTGTGCACAGGGAGAGCAAGGAACAGCTCTGCCCCATGTTTGAGAGTCTCTGGACCAGCATACCTGGGCCGGATTGAGGAAAAAGCTGCTGCAGGGTGGGTGTCCATGATCCGGGCTGTGATGGGTTGGTCTGCTGGGTGGAGTTCTGATGAGAGGGAAGTCCAAATGTGGAAAATGGCGGCACCCGTGGAGTGAGGGGGGACGTTCTGGCTTGTTGTGAGGCTCTGCCGAGGTGGTGGGCCAGGGGCTAGAACCCGCCATGCCTCCCAACTGCCTCATGAATGGCTGTGCACAGGGAGAGCAAGGAACAGCTCTGCCCCATGTTTGAGAGTCTCTGGACCAGCATACCTGGGCCAGATTGAGGAAAAAGCTGCTGCAGGGTGGGTGTCCATGATCCGGGCTGTGATGGGCTGGTCTGCTGGGTGGAGTTCTGATGAGAGGGAAGTCCAAATGTGGAAAATGGCGGCGCCCGTGGAGTGAGGGTGGTGGTCTGGCTTGTTGTGAGGCTCTGCCGAGGTGGTGGGCCAGGGCTAGAACCCGCCATGCCTCCCAACTGCCTCATGAACGGCTGTGCACAGGGAGAGCAAGGAACAGCTCTGCCCCATGTTTGAGATATACATATAGATATAGATATACATATATATGGTGTATATATGTGTATATATGTATATATATACCATATATATGTATATGGTATAGATATGTATATGGTATATATGGTGAATACATATTATTATATATGTGTATATACATGCATATATTAACATCAGTTTAACATAACTAATTTCTTCTTTGTTAAGAAATAAAGATTTTTCTGCAGGTGCTAAGTTGATATTTCCCTTGAAAAGCCAGTAAGATTTCAACAAGTACAGTTGGTATTTTTAAAAAGTTAAAATATGATCTAAGCAAAGTTACATATAGGGTAAAACAGAGCCTTAAAAACATTTTTTCTAAGAAGTAATATGAGCGAGGAAAGAAAGTAGTACCCAAGTCTCTTTTGTAAACTGAATTTAAAACCTCATGAAGAGTTGGGGGCTCCTAGTGCTTGCAAGTAAACTTCACAAACCACAACTCAGAGCTGTCAGTCCTCAAAGACACAGAGCACTATGTGCTCAGCAAAGCCTGTAGACTTAGTCTGCCATTTTAGTCTAAAGCTAAAAGGATCAAATTGAAGAATATGCAGAGGTAACACTGAACCTCTACATCAAGTAGAGGTTTACTTACGATCCCAGAAACAGCTTAGGACACAAAATAAATTATATCTCTTGTATTGCTTCTATTCCTGTTGTTCACTGATTTGCTTGAGCAGGTGCCAGTAACATCTCCATTCGTTGGGAATGAGGTCCTTCATTGTTACTGTTTTTGGCATATCGAATACACCATGGGTAGCTTGTCAGGCTCTGCCGTGGGTCTGGGTTCATCCCAGGGGGCCCAGACTTTTTCTATATCAGACCATCAACCATCCAGGGCCCACAGGGCAGAGCCCTGGGTGTAGACAATTTGTCTCCTGTCTGCCACCTGCCAATGCAGCAGTGCACTGCAGCCATACCTGCAACACCTCGAGGGCAAACAAAATAAACACTAGGATGAAAACTGACGTGGAACACTCTGTAAATAAGAGCTGAGACATTCCTTGGGAAATAACCCAGCCAAAAAGGTTAATTAAACCATTGCCCCAACCTCATTTTGATTCCATCCTTTACATTTTAATGTTTCCTGCTTACAATATTCTTGGGAACAACCATATTTCTATCTTTTTTATTCTTAATATAAGAAGAAAATACATAATGTCTGCCCATTTCTTGCCAAATGCAAGTATTCAGAGTATAATTACTATGAATCATTCATCATTGTAATACAAAATGAATATACTATTGGAATTATTTTATTAAAATATAGTAATTGGAATTATTTTATTTTGGAATACAAGTGCTGATTTAAATCAATTTAGTAAAAGTATAATGCAATTCAATAAACCAAATATATAATCAATTTAAGTCTGTCAACAGTAATCTAGCTAAAAAAATTTCATTTGTTTGTTGTGGAGCTATACCCAGCAGTGCTCAGAATTTACTCCTGGAACTGTGTTCAGGGATTACTCCTGTCAATCCTCAGAAGACTATGTGCTGAAAATGGGGTCTGGAAGGTCTGTGAGCAAGCAAGAATCCTACAGTACATGCTCTACTCTATCTTCAGTCTCTAAGTAGGATTGTCCAAGTTTCATCTCAGAAAATACTTTTTGACCCTCATAGATCAACCATTTTGCTGCTTCAATTCTTTCCACAACATGACTCTACCAAGAGTTGTTTACACAGCACATCACTCTCCAAATTCAATCACAAGATCTAGCTATTTTTCTTCCTCAGTTGTCATGCCCTACCTCAATATGTTTTTGAGTCCAGCTGCTATGTCCTTAATACAGTCCACTCTCTTTTCTTCATTATATTAGAAGACTATATGGCTATGTGTATGGAGATTGTGAGTGTTCCTAGGTATCAAATTCAGGGCCCCACACATGCAACATAAGTTCTCTACCTCTGAGCTACATTCCGGTCCAGAATATTGTAAAGAGCTCTCAACTGATTCTACCTGTCTCCAACCAAATTCCTCACTAAAACTGGAGAGTACAGCAGGTAGCGTTTTCCTTGCATGCAGTCAACTTGAGTTTTAGCCCTGGCGCCTCATATGTTCCTCTGAGCCCCTCTAGGAGTGATCTCAGAGCACAGAGTCAGGAGTAAATCCTGAGCATCATTGGGCATGTCCCCCAAACTGAAACTATCAAATGAATAAACATGTTCCCCTTGAATTTATTTCTCAACATTAGCAAAACTATTTTTCCTTAAACTTGAATCTGACTGTATTTTAATAGTTCTAATTCCCTTATCCTCTGTTTATATTCCTCATCTTTACCCAGCAGCACTTGTATTCTAGTCAGTTTTCACAGAATGAAGTAGGCCTGTGCTTCCTCACCATATGAGGCTGTTGATAATGTGAAATCTCTACTTTATGCTTTTCCGCTTAACCCATTTTATACTATAGGACACGAGAATTAAGAACACTTTATTAAAAAGTTTATATTTGGGTTTTGGTCATACAGTGTTCCAGTACCCATCCCACCACCAGTGCCCATCTCCCACCACCAAGGTCCCCGGTTCCCTCCCGCTCCCCAGCCCTCCTCCATGGCAGGTTCTTTATTTCTTTCCATTTCTCTCTCTTTCTCTTTTCCTTCCCCTCCAAACTATGGATTACAGAACATACATTAAAGGGTTGTCATGTGTATTTTTTTTGCCTCTATTTAATGCTCAGTTCTAGGTTGGCATTAGTACCCTCGACAATTCTTAGCACGCTGTTCCATTTTCTGTCTTACCTAGCCTCTGACTCCCACACGTTTGTGATAATTTCCACCTTTGACAAGACCTCCTGATATATGTTTCACTTGACCTTGGATATTGGTATCATAATATGTACATATATATATTTATGTTATGCAGATAAATGCAGTTATTCTGTATCTGTCTTTCTCCTTCTGGCTAATTTCGCTCAACATAATCTTCTCCATGTATATCTTTGTAATTGTAAAAATAAAAAGTTTTAAAAAAGAAAAAAAAGAAAAAAGTTCAAAAATAAATAAATAAATAAAACACCACCTCACCTATGATGTCTAGACCTATGTTGATCGGGTTTTCCTTTTTCTGCTTGTTGCTATAGATAGAGAGGCACTCAGGCCAACCCTTTACAGGGCCAGGCATTTTCTTTCGAACCAACATGGCTATCTAAGGGTATTTTTAAGTGAATAAAGTATTTTTTGGCCATAAAAAAGAATACTTTATTGCAATTGCTGTTTTGTTCACTAGACTGATATTTGGAGGACAATGACAGAATCTATCTTATTCGCTAGGTCTATTCGTCTCCTAAACCAGTATACTCTCAAAGATTCAGTGTAAATAATGTACTTCAGTGAATAAATGAGCAAGGGTACAGATAAAGCCTTAAGGTGACTAGTGACTCTGTTCTAGCCAGCATCAACCAAAACTACTGACAATTTCAGACTGTAATGCAATTTCAGAATATGATGACCCAAAGTAATAGAAATCTATAAAATATTCATCATAAACCTACATATATATGCATACACACAGTGAAAGACTTCATTATAGCAAATGATTTGATTGTGTTTGCTTGCATTAAGTAAATTTAGACACATTTCAAACTCTACTTCAATTATATGAAATTCTAAGTGCATTTAGATCTAAATGTATTATGTACGAGATCTCAGAATGAATAGGATATACTGAATAAATGTGAGTAGGAACAAACATGATTCTTAAGAAATAATATTTAAAAGTTAACCACACTCTTTGCTTTTACTTTCATTGGAATTAATAAACCAAACATTGCAAGCTATTTCCTAGGAAGTAAATTCAATCCCTCAAAACTCAAGTCCTTAAAAAATATTACAATCATGTAAATTTTTTACCATATTTCATACACTCTACTTCTATGCTCTAGATGAGAGCCTTCTACTGAGACTATACCACCTACACGGCAGAGCCTGGCAAGCTAACTGTGTTTTATTTACTTGTTATGCCAAAAACTAGTAACAATTATGGACCTCAGCTCCATGACCTGTAGAATAGTTTGGGGCTCCTCCTGTCCCTGGAGCAAGCAGATGCCCTTGGGTTACACTTGCTTGTGACAGGACTTATGGAGATGTTACTAGTGCCACTCGAGCAAATCAATGAACAATGGGATGACAGTTACAGTGACACTTCTTTAGAATTTAGCTTTAATAATACTTAGAATACTTACTTACAGAGCTGCTGCATGAAGACTCACAGTATATCAAATTAATAGAAACCAGCCACGTTCCAGGAATTCAGGTGGTCAATGCAAGAACAGAAATAGACCAGATTAGCCCATAAACCTAAACCCCAACCTAAACCCTAAACCCTATCCTGAACCTTTTCACGAACCCTACTGCCCTCTTCCAGTACTCAATGGGCCTGAAGGTCTGTCCTGTTACAAATTACTCTATTCACTGAGGAGGAGAAAGAGGAAGAGACGAGAATGCTTCTAGCCTGACAGCAGACTGGGCCTCCTGGGATAAATCTAGAGCCATGGCAAAGCCTGACAAGCTGTCCATGGTGCATTCGATATGCCAAAAACAGTAACAATAAGGGTCCTCATTCCCAACAATTGGAGACATTTCTGGCCCCCTCTGGAACAAATCAATGAACAACATGAAGACAAGTAATACAAGTGATTTCATATACTCTACTCATACACTCTACTCATACTACTACTATTATTTTTTGCTGTGGTTCTACTCTGAGAACTTGGTTTGGGCATCTCCGAGTCCTTGTGAGAGCTATTCTGATGCAGAAGTGTCAATGTAGGTTATTTTATCAGGAATCTTGAGTAGATAATAAATTAGGAAGATTTTCACTAATTAGAGGGTCTACAAAAGTTCCTCTGTCAAGTGATGTACATTTATTTACCTAGCTTGTCATGAGTAAGGTTTTCTGTGACACGAGTTAAGATGCTGAACTTACTTGTTCAGATACAAGTTATTTATTTCAGTCTCATTTACTTTGTACACACACACACACACACACACACAGACCTATAAACAAGCAACAAATCTGGAATTTTATTTTTCTCTGAATTAATCATTAAATTCTTTGTAATACTGCTATATATAGTTATATCATTCTATCATCTGGTAAAGAAGACCATATGGGTGCCAGAGATGACATCATGAGGATAACAACTGGTCGACACTGAATATGTTACTACCACATGTTGTTGAAGTAATTAGTTAAAACGCCGTGTACTCCAGAAAACATCCTCAGCCTTTATCTTATGTTCATAAAGCTCTATGCCATTCATAGTTCTTTAGTCTCTCAGAGTTCTGTGAATATTGTACAGGAACCTGCTGTTTATGCTAATTGGAGGTCATTGATTCTGCTAACTCCAGTTATCTCCTGTAACTCACACTTATTAGTGATCACATGCAGTTGTCTCCTAGGTGTCTGATCTCTAGTTATACATTTTATTCATACATGATAGCTACAATTAAAAATGCTGACCTTTATAACCAGGTTAATTTGACTGCAGATAAGAATATTTCTTACTCATTCCTAGATTAAGTGAGCATAAGTTTAAAATGCATGACAGTGGACCATCTCTGATCAATCAGAAGCTGTGTAGAATGAAGGCAGGATTATTTGATGGTTCTGTGTTTAAATAAAACCCTCATGGCTTCTGTACCCGATTAAAATAAATCATGTGCCTATAAAAAAACACTTGCATGCTCATCATTATCAATTTACTTTCCATTTGGCATACTAGAAAATGTGTCATATTGAAAATTGGCATAATTCTAATTGACATTGACTTGTATCAATTGTGGATTAGCAGTTTTGTTTTAGAGAGCTGTATCAACCCAGCTAAAAATTGAAGCTTATCTTTTTGGAATAGGCTGGTATTTACTTTACTTATACATTCAGGCTAAGAAACAATGTGAAAGGAGGTTAATAAAAAACCCAACTAGATTCAAATTTAAAATACAAAATCTCTTACTGAATTTGTTCTCAACTTGTGTGGCTTTGAATGAGACAGTTTATATTTCAAAGCCTCAGTTTTCACAACTTTGAAATAGGGGTTGGATTGAATTGTTCTTTGTAGGCTGAAAATATTATTGCTTTCAGTCATTACTACAATTGAATTTTTACATTCAACAAGGAAGTCAATATATTCTGTTTCTTCTACATGGATTATTTCTGCTAGAATTTGTGACTTTGCTCAAAGGACTGTCATTTCAATCACAATTTATGCAAATTTTATGTGTATTTGATAAATATATGTGTATTTGATAAATAAATATGTTGAAATAAGATTTGCATTGTTTTTTAAATAGCATTTTTTGAATTTTCACTGTATGATTTTAATACTTAGGAACGGCTGATCCTGTAGCAGCTGTCAAGCACTGCCAAGAAATTTTTATTCAGAAGCAGGTTTAGGGGTTTTGTTATTACTTTCTTCTTATTTTGACAATTTTTGTCGGCATGGTGATACAAGTGCTGTTTTAGGGTAAAGTTGACATAGACATGTTTAAATAAATTAGTATTCTAACATCACATTGACATTTGGTTAGAATAACAAGTTCATATGTCAGTGAGAACTGACCTAAATAATTCAACTAAAAGTCCACGAAAAACAGAAGCATAAATTGTTATGTATGCTCACTGCATAAATGGAGTAAGAGGTGTTGTTAGGTTAAACTACATTGTCCTACATCTGGTCTTCTGTGTATTCATGAACTGAATATTAATAGCATGGAAAACACAGGGCAGTAACATAGGTACAGATGAGAAACTGAGCTATGCTTTATTATTTATGAAGAAATGATTGCTGGTATCTTTTCAAATACTGTTTTCTATAGATATTTTAACAGGATAAATATCAATCTTTTTAATTGCTTACAAGGTCATTTATATTCTGACCCTTGCCCAACTCCAGTCTTTTGGTCTGTTCTTTTTTTCTTTATCATTTTTATCTGTTAAAATATCCTATTTTATTTGTAGCTTTCTAAATATGCTATCTCGTCATCCCAGTATGCCTTCCCTTTATTGTGTACTTGGAAATATCCTCCTATCCATCTCATAATCTCAGCTCCAATATGAATTTAAACAATAATTCACATTTAAGTTGTATTTATAAGTCTTTATGCAGACAAATCTAGTATAAATGAGGGAATGGTCCTGAAAGTTTATTACTAGATGATAAAACTTGACCATTATAATGTGCAGTTCTATGATGGGAAAATCTAGGGTGTTATAAAAAAGTATTGAGAACCCAAATTGGTGGAGGCAAGGATATTTGGGGTTAATTTCTTTCAGCCAAAGGTAGGTACTTTTGGCCAATTACCTACCCGTTGCTTATGTCAGTTCAAGGACAAATATGAAGGATGTGAAGAACTGATTGCTCTGCATTAATCTGTCATTGTAATTTTCTACAGAATTCTGAGTTCTCTGATAAAGTAATTCAAAGAAATGTAATTCGTGCCAAATCCAATTTCCTTTACACCTTTTTTAAAAAAAATATTTTTTCTTTATTTAGACACTATTATTTACAAAATTGTTCACAATACAGTTGCTTCTGTTATACAGTATTCCAAAACCAGACGTGTCACCAATGTACCTTTACTGCCTCCAAAGTCCCTAGTTCCCCCCCATTCCTCCCAAGCCTATTCCCTTAACACACTAATTAATTTACTTTATATTGCTTATTACAATATATATCTCGTAATGGTGTTGATAATGTCTTAACTTTATTACTGAGCTGTTACATGCAAATAGAGCAATCTGTGTTGTTGCTTTCATTTATTGAACTTACTGAACTTAGTGGGCTTCTACTAAATATTTTTTTTTAACTTTTTAAAAAATTTTTTATTATACCAATGTGGGACATACAATTACAAAGGAGTTCACAATTGGTTCTTGGTAATACAGTATTCCAGCACCCATCCCTCCACCAGTGCCCCATTTCCACCACCAATGTACCCCACACCCTCCCACCCACCCCCAGGCTGCCTCAACAGCAGGTAGCCCTGTTTCCTCTCTTTCTCTCTCTGTCTCTCTCTCTTTCTGCATCTCTCTCCCTCTTGTTTTACACATTGTGGCTAGCCCTGTAGATATTTAGAGTTTATCACTTAAGTTTCTTTGTGTATATTCAATGGTGAGTTTTAATCTGCCATTATCATTTCACACATTTTCAACTAAATATTTTAACCAAGTTGTTCATGTTAATTTGTTGCAGACCTTCAATATTCAGCCCACCCACCATCATTGCAACTTCGCAGCACCATAGTTAACAATTTTGCAAACCACCCTTAAGTGTGCCCCTGTAGCAGACCCTCAATATTTCGTTTTATATTGCTTGCCATAAGAAATTTGCTACAAATTATTAAGAAATGTATCCTTAGATTGATCAGACTCACTATGTAGTCATTAGGTCCCTGTATAAGAAATTGTTAATATGGAGTTATAGAACCGGGAGTATGTGCTTAAATTTTGTCATTGGTTGCCTTTTAATTTGCGTGCAATTATGTGTGGTGTGCTACTCAGTTTCCCAATATTGTAGAGTTTGAGACATTGCTCAGTCCAAGAATTGAAAGATTTTCTTTTTTTTTCTTTTTGGGTCATGCCTGGCATATGGTCAGGGGTTACTCTTGGCTCTGCACTCAGGAATAACTCCTGGCGGTGCCCAGGGGACCATATGGGATGCCGGGATGGAACCTGGGTCCATACACATGCAAGGCAAACGCCCTACCCACTGGACTATTGCTCCGGCCCCAGGAATTCCAACACTTTCAATGGGGTTATAAAGTTGAAGTTAAATTTTTAATTGGATGATGGCTTTGGGGCAAGGGTGTGGCTGCTGTGCCTTCTGGAAGAACAGGGTAATGGGGGGGAAGGTAGCACATTCCCAACTCCTTAAAAGCCTGGAGCTTTTGATCATAAAATCTGCATACCTGAGTTTGTCAACAGATTAATTTCTAGGTGGAACTTATCTGAGCAGTGAAGCCCATCCTTGAATATGGCAGCGACTGGGAAGCATGGAGGCTTTCTGCTGCTGTGTCGGGAAGCCCGCTGGGGTCCCCAACAGTACCGGGACGCGAGTTCCCTTCTACCTCCTAATCCGTTGGGGAATGGATGAAAACTCAGGAATCCAATGCAGTTTTTTTTTTTTTTTTTTTTGCTTCAGTGACCTTTTATTTTCGGTTCTTTTTCTCAGGGTCACACCAGGGAAGCATGTGCCCCACCGGCTCAGTGATCACCCCCACTCCTAAGACCACACTTGTCCTGTACCCTGACTTCCCTGGGGTCCCCTGTGCTGACCCGCAGACTCTAGAACCTGGGCACTACAGGTGTCACTTTGTTTTTTACTTTTAGGGTCACACCTGGCGACACTCAGGGGCTACTCCTGGCTCTTTGCTCAGGAATTATTCCTGGCCCTGCTAGGGGACCATATGGGATGCCGGGATGGAACCCGGGTTGGTGGCGTGCAAGGCTAACACCCTCTCCGCTGTGCTATCCCTCCAGCCCCGTTGTCACTTTCTGAACCTGCCTCTGGGCACCGACTTCCTGTGGCCCCCCACACCCTTTGGAGTCACTTAGGGACAACCAGGTGTGAGACGGGTGGGGGCAATATTCTAGTGCCTTCACCATATCACGCAGTGGCGGAGCTGTGTGTACTGAGTGACCGTGCTGAGGGTTTCTGCCGGTGCCCAGCCTCAGGGATGGTCCGTTAGGAGGCTGGAGGGCACCGCCCAGCGTGGGCAGGAGATGCCTTCCCTGAGGTAACCGGGCTCTTGCTTCCTTTTTGGGTCACACCCAGCAGTGCTCAAGGCTTCCTTCCTGGCGGGACTGGGGGACTAGGGGGACGCAGAGATTGAACTCCCTGTGTCATCTCCCAGCCCTGTTCCCTGAGACCCCTCACTAACATCACTGCTGACTCCCCAGTCGTCAGACACGGTTCACAGACCGGGGGCAGGGAGCTGGATCCACAAGCACAGCAGTGTTCCTCATTTCCTTCCCGAGGTCTCACACAGGCCAGAAGTGTCACATTTGAAGGAGTACCAGGTTGGGGGTGGGGCGGTGCGTCATGTGGCCCCCTGAGCCGCCAGGTTCTGTCCTGCCTCGGGATAGACATGCCAGCGCCCTACACTGGCTCAGGACTGACGGGGCCCCGGCCCGAGGCAGGGGGATGCCCAGGGCGGAGTGGGCACCCGGGCTGCGGGCATCAGCCACCAAGCTGGGGCAACAGAAGTCTTCCAGGAAGATCTGGGCCAAGTTCCGAGCCGGCTGCTGGCCGCAGGGAGCTCAGCATGCACTGGACAACGGGCAGAGCAGTGACCTCGCCCGGCAGCTGGAGTCCGAGCTGAGGAACATGAGGGTGGTGATGGCCAACAGCACGGCCTCCTCGTTGGGGCTGGACAGGCAGCTGATGATGAGGGGGACGCCCCGCCTTCACGATATGCTCCCCTGTTAGCCCTGTCCACGCACAGGTTGCAGAGCCTCCTTGCTCACAAAGCCCCCGCATACTCTGGGACAGCCGAAGGTGTAACTGTTTCTCACGGAGGTTGAGAATTTTCTTGTGGCTCCTTCGGTTTCGGGCCATACCTCGTGGTGCACTGGACCACGGGCAGGTGCAGCTCTGAACCCAGGACTGCCGCTCAAGCCCACACACCTGACCTCCTCCTTGGTCCTCTCTGTTTTCCCAGAGTACCTGGGAGAACGCACGGAGCTCTGGCCAGCAGCCCCAAGAGATACCCAAGGCTGCCAGAGTCTTTTCTTTGACACATAAGCGCCAGATTGTTGGCGGAGCGATAGCACACGGGAGGGCTCCTGCCTTGCGCGACCCGGGTTCGATCCCCGGCATCCCATAGAGTCCCCAGAGCAGCGGCAGGAATAATTCTTGAGTGCAAAGACAGGGCCAAAGGAAATGACGAAAGTTCCAGAATGTTTGGGGGGCAGAGCTGGGGCCGCTCAGGAGCTATTCTTGGCACTGAGCCAGGGAAGCCAACACCAGCAGGCGCCTTCCTTACCTCCTGGACGGTCCGACAAGCTCCAAATCCTTTCGATCATTTGGGTTTACTAAGGTCCTGGCTATATTACCCACAGGGGTGATGGGCCGCACATCCAAGCAGTGTCGGGGTCAGGAATCAAAAGCGGGGTGCACAGGTGGTTGCTCCACCTCACGGTGGCAGGTGACCCCCAACTGAGACAAGCCTCACACACCCAGAATTAGGGAGGTCGGGAAGGACTAGACCCTCCAAATCCCACCAGGGCCCAGAATCCAGATCAGGCCAAACTCAGCCCACTACCAACATTTCACTCACTTCGCGCTCAGGGGTCGGCAGGTCAGCGACCAGCAGGGCGGGATCGGCGGGTTGGAGGTCAGCGGGGCCGGGTGGGGGGCGGCGTCCTGGACTCACCCAGCGCAAACTCCACCAGGGTTTCGCTCTTCCTCCGACAGCGCAGTTGAGGAATAAATCCAGGACCCGCAGCTGCTGCAGGTGCGCCGTACTTGCAGGGGTCGTAGAAGTTGAGGAGGTTGGCGTCTGGTGTCCTGCAGACGCTGGTCTTGGCTCTGCGCTTCCTGGAACTCTGTGACCAGCGCCTGCAGGACACCAGACGCCGGATGTTGGGATAGACCTTGGGCTTCTGGACCATGGTAAGGGGCAGCGGGGTCCCCCGGAGAGGGCAGAGACCGTCTATACCAGTTCTTTACCTGCGCTCATGTTCTGCTGCTTCCCAGACAGCGCCCGTGGCTGTGGGGAGGGGGATGCCTGGCCATGAGAGCGTGAGAGACCCT
This sequence comes from Cryptotis parvus, assembly GCA_021461705.1. Lineage (NCBI taxonomy): Eukaryota > Metazoa > Chordata > Mammalia > Eulipotyphla > Soricidae > Cryptotis > Cryptotis parvus. The sequence goes on from JAJIBD010012353.1 coordinate 60,489, forward strand.
GGCACGGGGGGGGGTGGGGGAGGCTAGAACCTGGAGCCTGAACTGCGCTGCAGGTCGACAGGGCCTGGGCTTGGCGCTGGGTTCCCGATACCACTTCTGGGAATATATCCCGATGCAGTTTTAAAAGGGCTTTACTATCACAGGTTCTGATATACAGTCCAAGAGCAGGGAAAACCTCCAGACTCTGGGTTCCCAGCTAGGCCCCAGCTACATGTAGGCCAAGATGGCTGTCACCACATTGAGGCCCAACAGAGAGTGGAGAGGACAGAGAAGCAAAACGCCAAGAGAAGCCGAAATGGCAAAAGAGTGCTTTTTTTCTTGCAGCTTATTTTATAACTAGAAATCTGCCCAAACTTTCCAACCCGGCCCATTCTGACCTGGGCTATCTAGAGATGAAAACAGGAAAATAGCTCTATAGAAATGTAGCAACTTCAGGAGAACTTCTGGCTGTTTACAAGGACCCAGAGCTAATTCAAAGCCTCCTAGCAGAGCTGGGAGGAACTATAAGCTAAATGTAACTTCCCCTGGCAGGCAGGGTCAAATGCCCTCAGGTAATTTCGCCCAACACCTCACCCTAATGTCTTGAGCCAAGATCTGCCTGGAAATGCCTTTATAGGGTAGAGAAGGGAGTTTCTGAGATGGCGTGTCTCTGTACCAACGACTATACTAATGCCAGTTAAATATTTCTCCAAGCCTTCACAAAAGTCTCGTCTACTTCACGGTAGTTTTGTATTTTAGTTGCCTTTGACTTATCAGGGAGCCATGCGTGCTTGCTTGGAGGCAAACAGCATTTCTCTCTGGTCTAATTACTTAGAGATCTAGCGTGGCCAGGCAAATATGCTGGTAAAATCTAGCTAGTCCCATGATGATTGTGGTAGCATGAGAGAATATTTATACCAACCAGTACAGAATACATGGTCAGATAAACTGCCACATTTAAACTACCCCCCTATCTACGAAGTGACCTGCACAAGGCAATCCAGGGCAGATGCAGAGGCTCTTAGGAGTCCTGCAACACTGCTGGGGATGAATTGGGACCTCACTCATCACCCCTTCCCCTGGAGAGCCACAGTACTCAGCCCAACATGGAGACCAGAAGCATCTCTCCTTCATACACTTTTAGATATTAATTAAAAAGAATTCCCCAACTGAGTCCCATATGTAATTTTTTTTTGCTTTTTGGGTCACGCCTGGCGATGCTCAGGGGTTACTCCTGGCTCTGCATTCAGGAATTACTCCTGGCAGTGCTCGGGGACCATATGGGATGCCGGGGATCGAACCCAGGCCGGCATAGGCCGGCTGCGCAAGGCAAACGCCCTACCCCTACCAGCTGGGCTATCACTCTAGCTCTCTGTAAATTTATATGTCGGTGTATTATTGGATACAGGTTACTGGAGAAACTGGTAAGACAAAAGAAAGGGTTATGGGAGAAAGTTAACAATTGGGATAACAATAAATAGATGAGTTTTAGTTAGCCTGGTGAAGCAAGAAAGTGAAAATTCTCTATAAAAGAAAAAAATGTTTAAATTTCTAAATTAATGTGAGAAAATAAAGTTTGTTTTGCTTAATTGTTTGGTCATAAAGCAATAGTTACAGAATATAAGATAAAGAGTCCTTTTGGTCTAATATTTCAAATATGAATTGTGAAGCATTACATAAGTCTGTTGTTGCTTTGACTCTTCTCATCCTTAAACCCACTATCTCACAACTTATTTTTTGCATAGGAAAATTGGTATTGAGTAATTTTTAAAAAATATTTTATTGAGTCTCCAGGCCATGCAGTTTGAAGACTGTTCATGATTGGGTTTCAGTAATACACCGTTCCACACCCATCCTTCCACCAGTGCAGTTCCCATCACCAAGGTGCCCATTTATCTTTTTGCCACCCCTCCTCAACCTACCCCTTGCCTGTCTGCCTGTCTCTATGGCAGGCACTTTCCCTTCTTTCTCCCTCTCCTCTCTCTCTCTCTCTCTCTCTCTCTCCATTTGGGCATTATGATTTGCCATACAGATTCTGAGAGATGAGAGGTTACCATGTTTGTCCCTATACCTATTCTACACACAGTTCTTATACAGTGGTGATTTAACACTGTCTTTGTCATAGTGGTGATTTCCTATTCCAACTGGCTTTTCCTTAGTAGGTTAAAGCAGGTTTCCAAGCATGGACCAAACCTCCTGGATCTGACTTCTATTGTCCTTGGATATTGTTTTCATATTATTTTTTTCATATTACTTTTTTTTTCATACAGACACAAAATGAGTGCAGTCGTTTTGTGTCTGTCCTTCTTCATTTCACTCAGCATAATACTGTCCATATTCATCCATTTATAAGCATGTTTTATGACTTCATCTTTTCTAACAGATGTGTAGTGTTCCATTGTGTAGATGTATTATAATTTCTTTAACCAGTCAAATATTCTCAGACACTTAGTTTGTTTCCAGATTCTGGCTATTAGAATAGCACTTCAATAAACATAGAAGTGCAGATGATTTTTCTGTTGTGTGTTTTTGAAGCCCAAGTTCAATTCTCAGAAGTAGTATTGCTGGGTCATATGAAAGCTCAATTTCTAGCTTTTTAAAGAATGCCCATATTGTTCTCCAAAAGAATGGACCAAATAGCATTCTCACCAATAACGGAAGAATCCCATTTTCCCCATATCCACACCAGCACTTGCTGTTCTTGTTTCTTTGAATGTATGCCAGTCTCTGATGTGAGATAATATCTCATTTTGATTTGCAACTTCCTGATAATTAGCAATGTAAACCATTTTCTCCTATGTCCTGTGTCTTTTTGGGAATTTGCATTTCTTCTTTGAGAAAGTGTCCATTCATTCCTTCTCCCCATTTTTTGATGGGGCTCGAATTTTTTTTCTTGTAAAGTTCCTCCAGTGCCGTATATATCTTGGATATTAATCCTTATCATAAGGGTATTGAGAAAATAATTTTTCCCAAACTGCAAGTTGTCTTTGTAACCTGGACACTGCTTCTTTTGAAGTGCAGACGCTTCTTGATTTCATGTAGTGCCACTTGTTTATCTTTGCATTCACTTGGCTTTTCATCTTTGTTCAGTGGTGTTTCATCTCTGAATATGCCATTAGCTTCAATGCCATAAGAGTTCTGCCCACATTTTCCTCCATGTACCTATGGATTCAGTTCTGATATTTAGATCTTTAATCCATTTTGATCTAACTTTTGTGCCTGGCATTAGAGAGGTCTGATTTTGTTTTCTTGCATGTAGTTGTTCAGTTTTCCATGCTCCATTAGTTGAAGACATTTTCCTTGTTTCACTTCACATTTCTTGCTCCTTTATCAAAGATTAGGTGATCATGTATTTGAGGGTTGGTATTAGGATGTTTGACTCTGTTCCATTGGTCTGTGGTTCTGTTTTTATCCCAATACCATGCTGCTTTAATTAATACTCCTTTGTAGTGTAGTTTGAGCTGGGGAAGGTGATCACTTCCCATCTTTTTTCCAAGGATCAGTTTAGCTGTCCATGCGTGTTTTCTGTTCCATATGAATTTCAAGAGTGTTTAGTGTATTCTTTGAAAACTGTCATGGGCATTCTTATAAGGACTGCATTGAATCTGTATAATGCTTTGGGAAGTATTTCCATTTTGACAGTGTTGATCCTTTCAATGCACGAGCAGGAGATGTTTCCATTTTCTCATGTCTCTTTTATTTCTTGGAGTAGTATTTTGAAGTTTTCTTTGTATAGATTCTTCATCTCTTTAGTTAAACTAAGTCAGAGTTACCTGTTTATTGAGGCACAATTATGAATGTGGTTTGTTTTTTAATCTCTCTCTCTCTCTCCCTCCTACTTAATTGTTTGTGTATAGAAAAGCCAGAGATTTTTTGGCTGTTGATTTTGTAACCTGCCACAGTAATATAAAATTCTAGGAGCTTATTTATGGATTTCTTGGTATTTTCTACAGTATCAAGTCATCTGCAAACAGAGAAAGCTTGACTCCTTCCTTTCCTATCTGGATGCCCTTGATATCTTTTTCTTGAGTAATTGCTATGGCAAGTACTTCCAGAACTATATTGAATATAAGTGGGGAGGTGGACAGCCTGGCCTTGTTCCTGTTCTTAGAGGGAAAGGCTTTCATTTTCTCCATTGAAAATAATGCTTGCTGTGGGCTTGTGATAGATGGCTTTGGCTATATTAAGGAAGGTCCCTTCAATTCTCATTATGTTGAGAGTTCTTACCATGAATGGATACTGAATTTCATCAAATTCTCTCTCTGCATCTATTGATGGTATCATATGCGTTTTATCTTTACTTTTATTGATATAGAGTATTATGTTGACTGACTTTCAAATGTTAAACTATCCAGCATCCCTGAAATGAATCCTACTAGGTCATAGTATAAGGCCTTTTTGATAAGTAGTTGGATTCTATTTGCTAGTACTTTGTTGAGGATCTTTGCATCTGTGTTCATCAGAGATAGTCTGTGATTTTTGTTTTTTGTGGTATCTTTATCTGTTTTGAGTATCAGGCTGATATTTGCCTCATAGAAACTGTTTGATAGTGTTTCTGTTTCTTCAATTTCCTAGAATCTCTTGAAAAGATTGGCAGTACCTATCTTACAACTTATGGTATATGTTTATACTTCCCATGTGGAAGATAGATACCTAAAGCAAGAATATATTAAGGGGGCTGGAGCTATAGTCCAGCAGGTAAGGCATTTGCCTGACATGTGGCCGGACCCAGGTTCTATCCCCAGCATCCCATAAAGTCTTTCAGGCACTGCCAGGAGTAATTCCTGAGTGCAGAACCAGGCGTAATCCCTGAGCATTGCTGAGTGTGACCCCCCCAAAAAAGCAAAAAAAAATATTAAGGACAAGTCTTGGATAAATATATTATAGTACATATTGTGTAGCACACAAATAAGACATTATTTGGTATATACCCATCTATGGGTTTTTAATATATTTTCATAGATTCACTGACATTATCTTATCAATAGATGAAGCTAATTTCCTTCCTAGCTAATATAACCTAGATGTAGTGTTTCCTTAAGTGGTAAATGTTATTTCTGCTATGTGAATTTTGAGATAAATAGCTTCTGGTTGTTAATATAGAAAACAATGTAGAATTTTTGCTTTAGTCTCCTTTGTATCACTTGCTATAAGGAAAGTAAGTAAAGATAATTTTTCATTCTTTGCTTTCCATTTATGATTGTGATGACCAGAGATCATGTACATACACAGGTATAATGCTTAAACACCTGCTTGCAGTGTTGTCCAGGGTTCATATACTCTGGTTATAAAGTTCACACTTGTGTTGTCTGGGAATTCTACTCTGGGCCCCAGTGTACATGCGTCTTTAGTTCGATGCTAACACATGTTCTGATGCAGTGTAGGATGCCAAAGAATATACTAATGAACCATTCTTAGTGCACTGGGTATCAAAATTGTAACCTCATGATTACAAAGTAGGGATTTTTGCCACCATGCCATCTATAGGCCCATCTCACCATATTTTGCAAACAGTTGGTGAACTTTGTGAAAAGACACAATCACAAGGTTCCTCTGTGCTACCAATTTGCAAGTCATGTAACTATCTTGAATGCAGATGCTCTTGTATTAGTCAATATTCAGTACCCCTTTCTCTTTATTCCGCCCCATACTATAGGTTTTAAGTGTCCTAGCAAAGACTTCAGACACAATGGAGCAGAAATAAGCTGTCTAAATGCCTGATCTATTGAAACCACAAGATAAGAAATTATTGTTGTCAGTTTTTAAAGTACTGGGCTTGGGGGTGATTTGTTTCCTGCCTTGGGATAGATAATTCTGTGTGGCACTATGTCATGCTGAGCTCGCTGCAAGAAGCCATACCGATGTCCTTGATGAATGTCACTGTCAGGAACCCAATATGAAGGCAAAAGAAGAGGATAAGTAACAGCAAAAATCTCTGAGGCCACTGGATAGAGAGACCATAGTCTTTAAAAAAAAATACAGGAGTCAGAGGGATAATACAGGGGTTAAGGTATATATGATATGTGCTGCTGACCCTGGTATGATCCAGTAATCATATAATCACCTAAGAATTGCCATGTGCTACTTGTACAAGAATCCAAACAACACTTAGTCCTCAACCTGTTGGCCAGAAAACACTGGCAGCAGATCCTTGGAACCCCGAGGCACTTGGGAAGTCATCATCATCTCCACCTCCCAAAATACACATTCCTAATTGTTAAACTTCAGTTTTACTTCTTGGATAATTTTGCATTACTATATAAATGGTTATTCTGCAGTTTTGGAAATGACCTTCTATTGTCTTATTTAGAGGGAGTTGGGAGTTGTGGGAGCGAAACTGTGGACATTAGTGCTGGGAAGCATATACTGGTGGAGCAATGAGTGTCGGAATACTGTATGACTAACGCCCAATCATGAACAACTTGTAATGGTCTACCTCATAGTTATTCAATTTTTAAAAAAATCCATTTAATATCATAATTGACAACTACCTACATAATTTAATATTGATGATTTTTAGGTTTTTCTAGAAGATTTGCATATTATGGGAAAACACCATTTAGTTTTCTTTCTTCATACTATATAAGGGACAAATAGCTTTGATAAGAATATATTAAACTTAGAAGTTTGAATTAATGAGCTACCTAAGTTACTTCTGAGTTTATCTCCATATTTCTTTAGCATAATTTTTCTATTTCATACACATTTCTTCAAAATGTTTTGTAATAGTATTTTGAATACAACACTTTTAGATACTTTAACTATCAGTCACATTTCTTCCAAAAGCAGAATCAACAATATGTGGTTTATACATGCTTAATAAGAGTACTTATTTTTAATAAATTCACTTATATGACTTTGAAAGCTATTACATTCAACATCTATAGGATAGACTGGCAGACTGTAAACTCAACCAAGTCCTATATAATAATGTTGAGTCATAACTTCTTGGAAAACTCAGTGCTTCATCATAAGACTTTCTGATTACTATAGAACCCCCCACCCATATGATCAATTATCAGCAAAATTATTAGCTTTAAAGTCAGTGCTAATTATAGATATTAGCACATTTATAAAATATCTTAACAAACCAACACTTGATTTGGCCCAACAAATGAGCCCACATTATTATTTTTTTATCTAACCAAGTTGATATATGAAATCTAACCATATCACTTAACATTCTACTTTTTTAGAGTCAATTTGAAAAATTCATCCTGAGAACTGTATTTGTTAGCCTTGTTTAGTGATGCAATGTTAATAAATGAGTCATCCCTCATATTTTAACAAATATAAGTAAACTCTTTACATATCCTGTCCCTCCCTCTTTCAAGATGACTGTAATTCTCTATATTACCTTCTCTTTTGAACATAGACAGACAAAGCAAACTCTAGATGGAACATTGTGTTATGGCAGGAGAAAAAAGAGATTATACTGTTCTAAGAATTTCTATTTCCATCAATTCTATTCACAATACGTTAAGCACAGCAAGTCATTTGACAAAGTTTTCTGTAGAGGTAGAAGGACTGTATAAGCCCTCTGTCACACTAAGTGCTCACTGACATCAGTGAGAATGTGATTTATAATACCTATATATAAAATGAAGGAAATAATAATTACATACACAAATAATTTTCAGAGTGTACAAAAGTGTTTTTGAATTATCATACCTATTATAAAGACTATAAAATTCTCTTCAGTAATTATTCATAATATAAATAAGGTCTTATAGAAACTATTAACTTCAATTTGTAATAGAACAGGATTGTGTTAAATGTCTTTTTTTAAGTGTGAACCTGGCCAATAGTATTCATTTATTTTCCTACTTATTTATAGTCTTTAATTATTAATTAATAGACTGAATAAGTATGGTTTCATGAAGTATAAAATATTCAAGATAAAGATGTCAAATAATTGTAAATGTTTTATTTTCTATCTCCCCTCCTAACTGATCCTCATTAATCCTCATAGAAATGAGCACGAAAAGGCCAGAAAGATAGTACAGCAGGTAATAAACTTGCCTGCCACATGATTAACCTGGGTTCAATTTCTGCCTTCCCATATGGACCCCCAAGCACCACCAAGAGTGATTTCTGAGTGCAGAGCCAGAGTGCTGAGCATCACTGAATGTAGCCAAACGCCATATAAAAATGAGTATAAGAATGTTAAATAGGGAGAAATATCCATTCCTGCTGAAAGCTAAGAAATGTTCACATCAAATTCTATAAAATGTTATAGTCAATATGAATTTTTTAGGGAGTAACAGAATGGGCTGCCTAATGCTCACCTTTCTTTCAAGAGACAATGGATATTCTTTGGAGATGAATAATGAGGGAATTTTGTACCTTAAAGGTATTTTCAGAGTTTGGAAGGTATGAAAAATTTAGATAAGGATAGGCTGTTGGAAATGTTAAGAATATTTACATGGGGACTCCTGTCACCGTGAAATATATAATTTGAAGAAATGTCGGCTGATTGATGTAAAAGTTGTTTCATACCCTCTAACAGAGATTATAACAACATTGTTATACTTTAGTAGTAAGAATATTATTATATCATGAATAGAGAACACATAAATAAACTTAGGAATTACAATGTATGAAAACTGGAGTCAAGCAGGGTACATCAAGAAGAAAGACAAAAAGTACGAGAGTAGAGAGGATTCCAGAAGTAGCAAAAGAAATTTAAAATGGAAAGTTGCAAACTTTGTGATAAATGCCTCCTACATTTATACTTAAGGGAATTCTAAATTAATGAAAAGAAGTTGAAGATATATTATTTTGCACACAAACACACAACCCGTAGTGAATGTATGTGCATGCACACCTACATGCACGCACACATGCCACACACACACACACACACACAGAGTACCTCGGTATACCAATTGTTCTCTGAATGGTCTTAAAAGAAGCTGAGATCTGAATCACTAACTCAGAATTCAGTCTTCTGTCTAATCACTAACTCAGAATTCAGTCTTTTGTTTAGACTCAGTTTCTGGTCACGCACAGTGCACTTGATGTCTAACCAACTTGCTTCTGTGCTCAGTCCTGGCACAGAAAGTGCCCTTTTCACTCTATTCCATGCTGACTTGCTCTCAGTTTCGTAATAAGATTCCACCTCCGCCCTCAACCTATAGATGATTTTTTGGATTAAGGTGCTGACCCAGCTGACAACTTACCCACTTTCAGCTCCTGTTTCCTATTCTGCAATCTTTTCTCAGTTACATGATAGTTTACGATTCTCCATTTCAAAATGGCAGTGTATATGTACGTGTATTTATTTATTCTTTGGTCTGTTTTGCACATACCCTGCTTTAATCAGGAAAACAGTTTAAGTGTTTCCTGTATTTTATTCTTTTGTCTTTGTTTTGGATTCACCCACCTGTATTTAAAGCTAACCCTTGACTCTAGGATTCATCCCAAGTTGGTCTCAAATAAGGCAAGCCCCTTACCCAAGTCATATCTCTCCAGCCTTTGTCAGTATTCTCTACCACAAAGTATGCAGGACTTCGTTAATGGAGTTTCCTTTATATAGTAATGGGTATGTTTTTTCGTTCTTGTGCTATATTTTTAATAAACAAGCCACAAATGGTTTCTGTGTCTTGTACTCTTGTCTTATCTCTTCATATAGACAAAC
>JAJIBD010012354.1:0-37066 GCA_021461705.1 Cryptotis parvus
TGCAAACAAATTAAAACATCAGCATTAATAAAGGAAATGAAAATATACCTACCTCAGAAGAAAAGGTAATTATCATACAAAAAACATCAAAATAATTTCTAAAACCCAATAAATGATTGGATTATGACACTATTACACAACTGTGATTTGTAGTTGATCAACAAGCATTTGAGAAAATGCTCAACTCTTTGCAGTATTTAAAGAAAAGTGAATTAAAGTAAGAAAAAAAAGTAAAGTTAACCACTTTGGCTAGCAAATTAGGTAATATTTCAATTAAATGAAGGTATTCAATGTTTTAATGTTGGGGAGATTCCCTTATCCATCACTTCTGGTAATTCAGTTCCATATAATTTTTGAAAATTACTGACATGAAAAAGTGTTATCCACAAAAATATTTTGATAATAGTTTTGGAAGCTATTTTTTCAATATCAAAATATCCAAAAGGAGAGTAAGGTATAACAATAAGCTGTTATACCTGTGCCCAGAAAAAATAAAACTATGCTTATAAAAGTGACTTTAATGAAGAACGTTGTTATAATATTCATGAAATTGAATACATAACACATCTTTATTAAGTATATGGGAAAAGATTTAAAGAAAAAAGTATTAACTTTTTTTTAGCACTATTAGGGTATTATTAAATAATCTAAGCTAACCATTTACAATGTGATAACTTGATACATGTTTATACTACGGAATGATCACCACAGCAAGATTAATTAGCACTTGCATCACCTCATACAATTGCCTTTGTGTGTGTGGTGATAACATTTTAGAGGTACTCTGAGCAGTTTCAAGTACAGGAACTGAAAAGACGGTGCAGGATTAAGGTGTTCACAGGTGGCCTATCCTGGTTCTACTCTAAGCACCACAAGGTCCCCTTTGCACATCTGGGAGGCATCTCTGAGGACAGAGCAGGAGTAGTCCCCAAGCACCAGAGTATAGCCCAAAAACTCAAAACAAAACAGAACTGAAAATAACAAGTGTCAAATATATGATATAGTCCTATTCATTCTAGTCTGTGGTGTACATTAGACTACACAGAACTGGAAGTTTATACCATTTCATCAATTTCTCACTTATTTTTTTTTTTTTTGCTTTTTTGGGTCACACCCGGCAATGCTCAGGGGTTACTCCTAGCTCTGCACTCAGGAATTACTCTTGGCGGTGCTCAGGGGGACCATATGGGATGCGGGGGTTCAAACCCGGGACGGCATAGGCCAGCTGCGTGCAAAAACACCCTACTCACTGGGCTATCGCTCCGGCCCCCAACTTCTCACTCTTTTCCCAACATATACCACCTCACCCACACTCTACCTCTCTCCCTGAGTTGCTTTTGTAAGATTTCTCTACAAATAAGAGTATGCCGTATTTGTCTTTGACTTATTTCACTTAACAAAATGCTCTGAAGGGCTCTATAATCACCCAAAGTAGGATTTCCTCCTTCTTCTTACAGAGAAATGATAGAACATGTATATAGTTAAATTTCCTTTTAATTTTAATTTTTTGTTTTAGGGCCACACTGGCAGTGCTCAGGGCTTACTCCTGGCTCTGCACTCAGCACATCCCTCCTGGAAGCGCTCAGGGGACCACGTGTGGTGCCAAGATCAAACCCGGGTATCCCATCTGCTGTACTCTCCCTCCAGCCCTGAGATAAGATTTTTCTTTATCCATTCATCTGTACATGTAGTTGTTTCAAATCTCAGCTGTCACAATGAACAATACTGCAATGAATAAGAGGATGCAGAAATCTTTTTGGGGTGTGATTTTGCCATAGAACAATGACTGAGGTTCCTCGATCATATTGTTCTATTTGACTTTTTGTATTTTTTCAGTTTTGGAGCCATATTCAGTAGTGCTCAGGGCTCACTCCTGGTTCAGTTCTCGGGGATCACTCCAAGAGGCTCAAGGGATCGGTATATGGTTCCAGGGACTGAACTAAGGTTGACTGGAGTGGGAGCAAGGCAAGCGTCTTACTACATGTACGATCTCTCTATTTTCAACTTTTTAAGGAAAATTCATACTTTCTATACTGACTCTGACAATTTACATACCCACCAACTGTGCATGAGAGTTTCTTTCCACATTTCATTCAAGCTTGTATCCCCATTTCTATGATGGCAGCCATCCAAACAGGTGCTCTGGGGACCATATGGGATGCCGGGGATCGAACCCAAGACAGCCTCATGCAAGGCAAACATCCTACCTGCTGTACTATCACTCCGGCCCCCATAGCTTAATTTCTTATATCAGTCAGAATCCCACCAAGAAAACAGAAACCATTATAATTATTCAATTTTACCTTATGGGAGTAGGGGGAGTTGGGCTACATCTGAAGGCGCTGCAGGGGCTATACCTGGCTCTCAGGCTGAACAGTGATCCCTGGTAATGTTGAAAGGACTGCATGTGATATCAATGACTTGAAATGAGGTCGGTAGAATGGGAAGCAAGTGCCTCAACTTCTGTAATTTCTCTCAGGTCCCACACTATTATAAACACAAATTTTAACAGAGGAGGGCCAGGAGCGATAGCCCAGCAGGTAGGGGCGTTTGCCTTTGCACGCGCCAGCCTGTGCCGACCTGGGTTCAATCCCCGGCATCCCATATGGTCCCCTGAGCACCGTCAGGAGTAATTCCTGAGTGCAGAGCCAGGAGTAACCCCTGAGCATTGCCAGGTGTGACCCAAAAAAAAAAAAAATTAACAGAGGAGACAGGCAGATGATGGTAAAAGTTGTGGAGCCAGAGAGAAAAGGATGCTAAGAAGTAACCACATTCCTAGAACGAGAAAAACTAGCCCAAACTCGAGGCCCAGGAGCTCCCAGAATCTGGAACTTTGGTGGGCCACAGATGATGGGGAAAAGCTTGTTTCTCCACTCCCCACACCACCTGATGCAAAAGCCCATTAAGCTTCCCTTCTCATCCCCCTCTCAGTCAGAGGAGAATTAAACTAAAAGAGTTAGTTATGTACAGTGGTATATTTTGAAACTTATTTGTAAAATATTTGACTATAATAATGCAATTTGTACCAGTTCCAAGTTAAAAATCTTTTGTTGAAACACTTGCTTCTAAAATATCTTGTGGTGGCCTGGAGTGATAGTACAGCAGGTAGGGTGCTTGTCTTGCATATGGTTGGTAGGAAGCCTGGCATCCCATATGGTCCCCTGAGCACCATCAGGGAGTAATTCCTGAGAACAGAGTCAGGAGCAACCATGGGTGTGCCCTCTCCCCAAAAAAGAAAACATGAGGAAAGGGAGGGGGGGAAGAGAGAGAGAGAGAGAGAGAGAGAGAGAAAGGAGAAAGAAAAGGAAGGAAGAGGAAGAGGAAGGAAGGAAGGAAGGAAGGAAGGAAGGAAGGAAGGAAGGGAAGGAAGGAAGGAAGGGAAGGAAGGAAGGAAGGAAGGAAGGAAGGAAGGAAGGAAGGAAAGGAAGGAAGGAAGGAAGGAAGGAAGGAAGGAAGGAAGGGAAGGAAGGAAGGAAGGAAGGAAGGAAGGAAGGAAGGAAGGAAGGGAAGGAAGGAAGGAAGGAAGGAAGGAAGGGAAGGAAGGAAGGAAGGAAGGAAGGAAGGGAAGGAAGGAAGGAAGGAAGGAAAGGAAGGAAGGAAGTAAGGAAGGAAGTTGATGTAGCTCCAGAGACCAGGGGGGGGGAAGGTTCTGAAAGGCAAACCAAAAAATATCTGGCACAACAGCCAAAAAAGCAATCAGCTGTGAGTAGGGGGTGAAACCACTTTCTGAGCTATAAAAAAACTCCTCCCATGTGACAATGAGCTTCAGGGAAAAGCATTAAGAGAATTCATGGGACACAGCCACAGACTCCACTGATGGCAGCTGCATCAGTGTCGTGCCTGCGTGTCTAGGGAACGTCCCAGAGAGAGTAAGGGAGGACTTCATGCAAGGAAGTGGCACTGCAAGGAGAAATGGGAACAGTTTTCCTTTTGGTGTTGAAACATTAGGAAAAATTGCTAGATATATGACTAATCTGTTGAGATGGGGAGAGAGAAAATAGCAATGAATACTCTGAAAACTAAGATAATTAGGGAAAAACACGATTATTGAGTACTTGTTCTACTTTTTAGAACTCATGCCCCATCTAGGTTCAATAGAAAAGCAAAGTCATTCAAAAGAAGACAATCTGCTTACCAACAACATGTGGTGTGCAAATGAAGCGGAATCCAGTCAGCCTCATGACACCGGATGTCATCTTTCCTGTCTCCATGCTCCCCTCCACCACTGTACAAGAGAACAGAGCAAGAGGTCTGGGGTCCCCCCAGTCCCAGCCACAAGTGTAGCCTGCTCAGGAGAAGAGGTGTGAATCAAAAGAAGAGGTGTGAAACTTTAATCATGAGATTAAAGTTTTCAAATGAACAGAACTAAAGCTTAGTAACAGAAAAGGCTCTAATATCCAAGAAAACTAAATAGTAGGGGGATACTGTAAAACTAGGGAAGATTTCTAACCAGAAGGAAAGAGGTTTGGCAGGAAACAAGAGTACCAATTATTAAACGGTGTGGGGAACCACCAAAAAATTATTATACTATTTCAATTGATGCACGGAGGCGATAGTACAGCAGGTAGGGGCGCTTGCCTTGCATCGCGGCCAACCTGGAGTTCAATCCCTGACATCCCGTATGATCCCCCAAGTACCACCCAGAGTAATTTCTGAGCGCCAGAGCCAGGGGTAATCCCCTGAGCATCACCAGGTATGACTCAAAAAGCCAACAAAAAATTATTAGACTATTTCAATTGAAAGCCCTTAATCAGATCCATTATAAAATAAGACAAGTATCAGATAGTGGTGCTATGCAGAGAATTACAACAAATGTAATGGTTTGTGTTGCTTAGGATGGACGATTAGGAGGTGTCAACATTTAAGATCAGTTCAAGGGTCAGAGAGATAGTACAGTGAGTAGGGTATGTTTGTCTTCTTCGTGATTTGCTACCCAGCACCCTAGATGACCCTCTGAGTATGTCAGCAGTGATCCCTGAGTGCTGATCCAGGATTAAGCACTGAGCCCAGTTGGGTATGATCCAAACCCACCCCCAACCCCAAATTTTGGTTCAGAAGGAAGGAGAAGGCACAAGAATTGGAACAGAAGAGTGGGCACTCATCCAAGGAAGAAGTGACAGTTAGGGAGAAGACCTGAGATTGGTATATTTGAAGAATAAATATAATCCCAGCAGAAATCAGGGATGGTAGTTTGCAGGGAGAATTAGACAAAGCAGAGCTGAAGGGGCCAGAGAAACAGGACAGCAGGCATGGCACTTGCCTTGCATGCAGCTAACTAAGGTCAATCCCCAGCATCCATATGGTCCGTCAAACCACACCAGGAGTGAGCACAGAGCTAAGAGTAAATTCCCAGGACCACTGGTTGTGGACCTCCCCCAAAAAAAATAAAATAAAAAAACAGATCTAAGAGCTGATCCTGATGGCAGAGGGAGCAAGCTATACTGTCTAATGGTAAAAAGGCAAAGATGCATCATTCCTATGGGTGAGACCTGGATTCTGGGGAGGAGAGAGAAGGGCCTGGAGACGTGAGGTGACTAGAATAGAGAACAAACGTCAGAAAGTGTTTGCTCAAGCCACAGGCCATGGGACTAGACATGACCAAGTCAAATGACCTGCTAAGTTCCCAGTGGAGGAAATTAACAAGGAACCCATAAAAGGAACCCTCTGCAGGAGGATCAGGCATTATGCACGTCCAGAAGGCTGGAAGACCAGATTCTATTTATATCAGGTTAATGAGACTTCTTTTCTTTTTGGGCACACCTCCGGTTACCCGCTCGCACCAGAACCCGCCGGGCCATTGCCCCGGCCCCCCCCACCGCCCGCACTTCTGTTTCCTTAAAGTGCACCTCTACACACACACACAAACACACACGCACACAAATATACCTCATTTCTACGCAGATTTACACACACGAATATACCTCATTTCTACAGTGGATTTACACATACACACACACACGATATACCTCATTTCTACAGTGGATTTACACATACACGGATATACCTCATTTCTACTGCAGATTTACACACACACGAATATACCTCATTTCTACAGTGGATTTACACATACACACACACGAATATACCTCATTTCTACAGTGGATTTACACACATACACGGATATACCTCATTTCTACAGAGGATTTACACACATACAAATACACACAATACATCTCATTTCTACAATGTATTTCCCAGCCTGAAGGATAGAGGGATATGGAAGGAATTTGTTTTTAAGTAGTCAGTCAAGTTGACATTAGAGTACACTGAAATTCTTATTACCTGAAATAGTAAGCATACTTTTTGTGGGCTGGACACACCTAACAGTGTTCAGTCGGTCCTGGCAGTGTTCAGGAGTTTACATGTTCAGTGTTTAGGGAATCAGTATGCTCCAGTCCATTGTGTTCGCTCTGTCTCTGGCCCTGAGGGCTCCCTTCTTAACAGGTACCCTTTGCCAGCCAGCTTCATTTTGCACCACCTGACTGGTCTCTTCTTTCCTGCTCTGTAGGTTGCAGGCGATCACCTCACCTAACGGTATTCTTCCAAGGACAGTGTCTACTATTAGCTGCCTCATCTCCAGAGAATGAAATCATTTTGGCAAAGTCAGAAGTTGAGCTGTACTGGTACAGTACAGGGACCGGTGTGAAAGTACAGCGGAAAGAGCGTTTGCCTTGCAAGTGGCTCACCCAAGTTCAATCCCCAGCATCCCATATGCTCTCCCTAAGCATATCAGTAGAGATTTCTCAGTACAGAGCCAGGAATAACCCCTGAGCATCACTGCCTGTGACCAAAAAAAACAAAAAAACATTCATTACTAACTAGCCCAGTTCACAGCCTGATACCAATGAGGCAGTAACAGAGGTGTGGATACCCTTAAGTCCAGTGAGCTGGGACTGGCAGGAAGTGATCCAGTGTCAAGTGTGGAAAGAGGAATGAAGACAGGAATATATAGCCACATGGAACAAATCACAGCTGCCTAAAGAGAAGTTTGTGCCATCAGCCAGCGGCATGGTTGGGACATTTCTTCCCGAACAAAGGAGTAAGGCATTTGGGCTTGGCCAAGCTAGGAAGAGCCTCACATTCCAGGGAATGAAAATCTGTGTGTGTGTAGATAATAGTTACCAGCAGTGTCTTCCTAATCCCCCACCCGTATAACGCACCCCCCCACCCCCATAACACACACACAGGCACTGGAGGCTGGCTTTTTTTTCTTTGAAAGAGTGGCTTTTGGACACAACTGAGGCATTCTGTCCCTATAATTGAAAAAAAAGTTACTTAGCAGCAGTTTTTCTGTAGCCTAGGGGCAGATCTCAAGGGTAAGAGAACTGGGGCAGGAGCAATAGTAGGGGTAGGGGTTCGATCCCGGCATCCCATTCGGTCCCCCAGCACCGCCAGGAGGGAATTCCTGAGTACAGAGCCAGGAGTAACCCCTGAGCATCATTGAGTGTGGCTCAAAAACCAAACTTAAATTAAAAATTAAATTAAAAAAAGAAAAAGATGGGGCTTGAGTGGTAGCACAGCAGGTAGGGAGTTTGCCTTGCACACGGCCAACCCGGGTTTGATTTTTGGCATCCCATATGGTCCCCCAAGCACCACCAGGAGTAATTCCTGACTGCGGAGCCTGGAATAACATGAGTCTCGCTGGGTTTGACCCAAAAAGCCAAAAAAAAAAAAAAAGAAAGGGGGGTAGGGGGAGGAGATAAGAAAACTATGTGAAAATTCCCAGAAACTCAGAAAAAATATCTTTAATTTAATTGGTTCCCCAAGATAACTAAAAATATAGTGTCCAAGGATACAATCAACCTGCCCACTCAGGGTATGCCCTCGTTTAGACAAGAGCCCAGGCTGTGAGGTGAAGTGGTTACAAATGCTTTTTGCTGCCGGAAAGTGAGGTATACAAGACAATAAAGGCTTTTTAAAAAAAATTAAAGACCTGATTTTGAACAGCTAAATGCCCAGAATTGGGAAACAAGGAAGAGATACTTCCACATGCTGTCCAATTCTTTTTATTTATTTATTTATTTGTTTTTTTTTTTTTTTTTTTTTTTGCTTTTTGGATCACACCCGGCAATGCTCAGGGGTTACTCCTGGCTCTGTACTCAGGAATTACCCCTGGCGGTGCTCGGGGACCATTTGGGATGCCGGGGATCGAATCCGGGCGGCATGGGCCAGCTGCATTCAAGGCAAATGCCCTATCCGCTGGGCTATCGCTCTGGCCCCTTTCCAATTCTTTTGAGATTGCTGAAGACAGTAAAGTATAAGCTATTTCTACAATCACAGACAAATGGAGACTATGATTACTACATGCTTAATCACATAGTTTTAGTTTCACTGAATCACTGTCTTCCCGTTCATCATCGATTGGCTCGAGCGGGCACCAGTAACATCTCCATATGTCCTGTCTCAGGCTAGTAGAGCCCAAAGGCACCTGCTTGCTCCAGAAACATAAAGAGCCTCAAACCATTCCATCAGGTCATGGGAATGAGGTCTATAATGGTATTGAGGTCTATACTGGTATAATGAGGGTCTATACTGGTATTTGGCATATCAAATACGACACGGGTAGCTTGCCAGGCTCTGCCATGCAGAGAGATCAAGTAAATCAATTATAGAAACTATAATTTTTCATAAAACTATCAGCTCTCTGCTGTCAAAAACACCCAAAGAAAACATACTTTAGAACTATAGAGAGTCAGAACAAGAGTCCAGTGAGGAGGGATGTCCCCTGAGCACTGCCAGGAACAATTCATGAATGCAGAGCAGGAGCATTCCTGGGCGTGACCCAAAAAGAAAGAGAAAGTCAGAAGTGCAGACTGCCTCGCCTGGGGAGATCAATGGAAACTGAGATGTGCCGGGCAGGCGGACTCTGTGGGGAGCCTCAGCACCGTGTAGCCTGGTCTGGGCCCTGTGAACAGGTCGACAGCACCGTCTCTAGTTGTGGACTCCACAAATCAGACTCAAAGACAAAACTCAAAATTCAACTGATGTATGTCAGTTACATTTCGGGATAATTTCTCATCATGTATATCACTTCACTTGTCTTCCCATTGTTCATGGATTTGCTCGAGCAGGCGCCAGTAATGTCTTCATTCATTGGGAATCAGGTTCATTACTGTTACTGTTTTTGACATATCGAACACACCATGGGTGGCTTGCCAGGCTCTGCCGTGGCTCTGGATTCATCCCAGGGGGGCTCTCCCTGTGCCCAGCCGCTCACGAGGCAACTGGGAGGGATGGTGGGTTCTAGTCCTGGCCCGCCACCCCAGCAGAGCCTCGCAACAAGCCAGATGACCCCCCCACTCCATGAGGGCTGCCATTTTCCACATCCGGACTTCCCTCTTGTCAGAGCTCCACCCAGCAGAATTGCTGATCACAGCCTGGCTCACGCAGCCGCTTGCGCCATGCAGTTCATCAATAAATGCTGGATTTAGAGGTGACTACAAGAGTATGCCACCTGCACGGCAGAGCCTGGCAAGCTACCCATGTGGTATTTGATATGCCAAATACCAGTAACTATTATAGACCTCATTCCCATGACCTGATGTAATGGTTTGAGGTTCTTTATGTTCCTGGAGCAAGCAGATGTCCTTGGGCTATACTGGCATGAGACAGGACATAGGAGATGTTACTGGTGCCCGCTCGAGCCAATCAATGATGAAAGGGAAGACAGTGAGACAGTGAAAGAACACTCGAGGTGTTGCAGGTGTGGCTGGGGTGCCTGGCTGCATCAGTAAGTGGCAGACAGGAGACAGGCTTGTCTACATACAGGGCTCTGCCCCATGGGCCCCTGGATGGTTGATGGTTTTAGTTTGAAAACTAAAAACAGGGTGGACCCGCCCAGGAGCTGTCCGGGAACCAGTATGCAGAGCTTCGCAAGCGGCTGGGGAGACTGGAGCCCGGCTCGCGCCGAGCCCAGCTGACGATGGGATCCCGAGGAGGGCAGATGGGTTTTTGGGTGTTGGCCCATCGCCTTTGGGGGTCCCGGAAGCAGCGGATGAAACTCGCCCATCACACTAGCCACCATCTTCGCTGTCCGGACGCTGAGAAAATGCCTCACGACCAGATCAACAGAGCAAAACCAGTTTGAGCCCAGATCGCGCGGCCACTTGCGGCCGCGCTGTCCACTAAAATAGTGAAACAGTAATGTCTTTTAATGCACTGTATTCCACGAAGAGCAGGAAATTTTATCGGGAAGGAGATATAAAGACGAAAGAAATGACATACAGAATCTGCCAAGTAGTTGAGGTGCGGGAGGGGGGGAGGGGAGGTGGGGACATTGGTGATGGTAGATGGGTTTGGGTGGAGGGATGGGTGTTGGAACACTGTAGATCCAAAACTCTACATGAGCATCTTTCAATTGTATGTCTAAAATGGTGTAATAATATTTGGGGGGGAAAATAATAAAATTAAATAAAAAAAAAAAAGAAAACTAAAAACACTTTATGTACTAGTGACCTGTCTTTATCAGTGGACTAAAACATACCATTATATTCAAGGATCTGTAAAATAATTCAATGGATTTTTTTATTTTTTTTTGCTTTTTGGGTCACACCCAGCAATGCTTAGGGTAACTCCTGGCTCTGCACTGCACTCAGGAATTACTCCTGGCATCCCATATGAGGGACTGAACTCCGAACTCAGGGACTCAACTGAGTTGGTTACATACAAGGCAAATGCCCTAATCACTTGTACTGCAAACACCCTACCCAATATACTATTGCCATGGCCCTTCAATGGATGTTGAATATCCACTAACAGGATCTTCAATTTAATTTCCTAGAAAGTGCACAGTCCCTCTATCTTCTACTTTTCCCTTTGAAAGCAAGAATTCACCATGTTAAGCAATGGTCTCGCCCCTACGGACAAATCAAACACAATTGCTTTCATTATCTTCTTATCTTTCTTTCCTTTCTTTCTTTCTTTCTTTCTTTCTTTCTTTCTTTCTTTCTTTCTTTCTTTCTTTCTTTCTTTCTTTCTTTTCTTTCTTTCTTTCTTTCTTTCTTTCTTTCTTTCTTTCTTTCTTTCTTTCTTTCTTTCTTCTTTCTTTCTTTCTTTCTTTCTTTCTTTCTTTCTTTCTTTCTTTCTTTCTTTCTTTCTTTCTTTCTTTCTTTCTTTCTTTCTTTCTTTCTTTCTTTCTTTCTTTCTTTCTTTCTTTCTTTCTTTCTTTCTTTCTTTCTTTCTTTTTTTTGCTTTTTGCGTCACACCTGGCAATGCTCAGGGGTTACTCCTGGCTCTGCACTCAGGAGCCATTCCTGGCGGTGCTCGGGGGACCACATGGGATGCCGGGGATCGAACCCGGGCTGGCATGTGTCGGCTGCGTGCAAGGCAAACGCCCTACCCGCTGGGCTATCGCTCCGGCCCCTCTTTCTTAATCCTACAATGCCAAGTGAGTTCTGTTGATTTTCTTTTATTTATTAGTTTAGTGCAAAAGCTGGAACCCAGGGCTTCATACACACAAGGCATGTATTCTTCAATTCTCCCATGGTCTGAATCTTGTGTATTTTGCCACTAAGTTTTTTGGACACAGACTGCTAATTTTGTGTGCATCACACAAATATCACAATTAGGCCAGGCAAGTAATGGTAACCAAAGAGAAGAGTCAAGTGAAAAACAAAAAAAAATTAGAAGTCCTTTCATGTTAACATTTTATTTAAACCAGTACAAGCACCATGCTTAACAGAAGACTGTCCAAAATAAACATGCAATATGAACTAGCAGAGACTGAAACCACAGCTTAAGATGTTGTCCCAGCTGCTGACTTCGTTAAACAATGAAGGGGAATTGTTAATATTCACAAGACTAAACCATTAATGTTTCAAGCCTCCTGAATGAGATAACATTGGACAATTTAAACCAGTGGGAACTTCCCTAGTCTGTTAGTGATCTCAAACGATATTCAAGTAATTATATGTGTACGAGCAACATTTTTTTTTTTAAAAAAAAGCAAGAAAACAGTTTCTATCACAACCGCACGGTTGTTTTAATTATAGGAACACAATCAATCTCTGTATTGAAATGTCAAATGACATAGTAGGAAACAAATTTTTCAAGAATATTCCACTTGGGACCATTGATGTTAAGTAGCCTAGATTTATATTCTTCCAGAAATACAAAGTCAGATTTGTCCAGAAATGTTTAAGACACTTCTTCACATAACTTGCAAAGGCTCATATTCTGTACATTCCAGTATTTTCAGTTTATAAAGCAAGGAAAGCAATTGTACTAAGAATATTTGAATTGACAGAATGAGTTACTCTCTACTTCCACCAAGTATCAGCAATTAAACTCATGAAAATATCTTTTCATCATCACCAGTTCATATTAAGATTAATGACATTGATTGGGTTTTAAAAAGCAGTCCAAATGTTATATTAATTACACCTTCTTCACTGCCTTTATGGATGGGGAATACAGACAGTCAAATTTAATTTAGCAATGAACTCAGCTCTAACTGAATTTTTTTTTTTTAAGTATCAGACCAGGATACACTTTATGGCTACATTTGACTCCTAAAAATAGGAGATAAAAAGGGAGAGAAAAATGCTGGCAGACATACTTGCTATTTGCCATTATTGAATAATGGCAATTTTTTTTAAACTAAATCAGCGTAAACAAGTATATATTTAACTCCACTGGGCATTTAGTAAACTTTTTTAGAAATAGACATCTGAACATTTATTGTGAATGTCAAACAAAAACAGTCAATCAACTTTCTTCCTAACATACCTGTTTCAATACTAAAACAAAATGAATTACTATTCAAAACTCTGACATTTTGGAATTTCAGCGTAGTAACCTGAGAACAGTTTTCTTCATGTCATTTATGCTGCCACAAGAAAAAAAAAACAACATACTGAAAACATACTGTGATTACCAGTTGGTTCTATTTTGACCACATTAGATGCTATGCAAAACTCATGCAAGGCCAACAACTTCAAAACTAATGGTGACTTAAAAGACTATGAAGGAGGTTCCCAGGACAATAGCTGCAGCCAAAAAGGAAAGATTAAGACAAAATGGGAATGGCTGTACCAGAAAGACACGGAATGTAAAATTTGGAATGATGAAATCTGGAGTTACAATTTGAGAGAAGGCAAAAAAAAGATCAAAGAAGAAATATACTTGAAAAGAACAATGCAAAATTTGGTTAAAGGACAGGGAAATTTCTATAAAAGCCTGAGAACACTCTAGAATTGGGATTTGTAAAGGCTTCCTCTAAGATAGAGGGAATGAAAAATGTTCTACAAATCCCTTAACCTCAATCTATTGTCTTGCAAAACACCAGTAAAAGAGTTAGGCAAGCTCAGAACAGCTTGGCTTTTCACAGCTCCTGCCCCTTTGTTAGAGAACAGGGGACTAAGCGGTCTGTGTCAGTCAAGATGAAAGATTTCCACATTAAAAAGAAAATACTTATACATGCAAGACAAAACAAGAAACCTCGTCAAAAATACATTCTTGTAACACTGGCTATTTTCTCTTATTGCTGCAAACCAGGTAAAACAAAAAAATCTCAGTTCCTTCATTCAAAAACATTAAAAACACTCTCGAGTCACTTGGGTTACATCTGTTTTTCGGCAGAATTATAAGCATTATTATCCATATTAAAACTGCTGTATAAACAATGCTTAAACTTCCTGGGCGAAGTTCTCTCTCTCACTCTCTGGAGACCAGAATAAAGAATCCTTCCCACACCCTAATCAAAACACCCACACAAGCACTTCCTCATCTCCAACTAACTTCCTATTGCTTCCCATTTTTTGAATTAGTGAAGCCAAACAGTGCTGGAAACAGCAAAGGCTTGATTCAATTTTATGAAAATTCCAACTATCTTTACCCCCTTATTAAAGTTGGCATAAGAAACCTCAAAAAATGCAAAAAAACACAGGACTGAAAAAAATGCCAACATTAAAATAAACAATTCTATGCTTGTGATGAAATTCCTAAGCTAGGCAATGTAAGAAAACACCGTGCTTTGAACTGGAGAGATAGTACATTGGGGATGGATGGTTTCTGCCTTGCAAGCAACTAACCCACCTGGAATCTCTGGCACCCTGTATGGTCCCCAGAATGCTGCCAGGGGAGCTTCCTGAGAGCTGAGACAGAGTAATACTTGAGCACTGCCAGGTGTGGCACCAAAACAAACAAACAAAAAAAAAACTGCAAAATTTAGTTTCCTTTAGAGTTTTAAGACATTTTGACAAATGAACATATATATTTACTTTAAAAGCACACTGTATATTATCCTTGATTTATGCAAAATATACTATAATTTTAACAATTGTTCAGTTAAGAATATCTTTATGTTTAGGATATCAGATTTCTACTGATGTGTTTTTATTAATTATGGACAAGGCTTAATCACAAATATATCCAAAATTGTATCTCTCAACTCCCAGAAATTCATCAGTGCAAGATAGTTGGAATTTTTAAAATAGAAAGCTGATTTTATTACAAATTTCAGATACATGTATTAGAAAATGCTTTTTTTGGACCCTTTATAAAAGTATTAATTTCACCAAATCTGGAATATTGGCAGTGTAAAAGTCTTAAATTAATTTTAACGCTAACAAATCAAAGGCACGGTATTAACATATTTAAAAAACCTAGTGTCCACATGACATTAAGTGTTTTCTAAATAAAGTATTAATAACCTATATTCAAAATTAGGAGAATGACAGATCTAAGAATGAAGCCCTTAATTATTACAACCCATCAATGTCTAAGACTAATACTATTCTCCATAAGAAAACTTAAAAGTTAAAACTTTATTATGAAATATAATTCTCATGCCTTAAGAATGGTAATTCAAGAACAAAATTTCTGGTCTTGATTAAAAAGATATAGGAAATTTAAAAAAAGGCATGTTACTGATAAATAGATACTTATAATGAAGGTTATACTCAATTATCATTCATGGTTCAAAACTGGGACACTCACAGAAGCATTTTACCCCAATTTCAAATGTTTGACAAGTGATAATATGCTACTTTCATATAAACTAATATCCAGTATTTGTCAAAAGGAGGCAACTGTTATTCATCACAATCTATTACCCACTTTCCAATGGTGTCTGCAAATAGTAACAAATTCTGAACCAGAAGTTATAGAAATAAGTCACAAGAGTGCAAAAAGTCCCTGGAGAGAAGTAGCCCACCTAACAATTACAAATATAAGGAAACACTTTACAAAGTTTCATTACTATGAAGATGATTTCCCCTTTGTTCAAACTTTGAACAAATGAAGAATTTTTTTCTTTACTGCAGGAAACAAACTGTAAGTAACAGTGCATTTTTAGGCATAAATAAGTATTTATGTCTGGTTCCAGTATGGTCAGGTTAATACATAAATACTTTAGAAACACAGAAGTTCACATTAGTGGAAAAATCCAAGTTTCTCACGTAACCATTCTTCAGTTAGGTCTTCAGTATTTCTTATTTCAAATACCTATAAAAAAAAAACTGAGGTCATACTCTGACAATCTACCCCCTCCCAAAATCACATTATATATTTGCATATCGTATATCAAATTCTCTTTTCAAACTTTCATGACTTAATATGTGTAAATCAGACAGATTTTTGTAAATCAGACAGATACCTTTGGGGTAG
The DNA here is from genome assembly GCA_021461705.1 of Cryptotis parvus. NCBI lineage: Eukaryota > Metazoa > Chordata > Mammalia > Eulipotyphla > Soricidae > Cryptotis > Cryptotis parvus. The sequence continues at coordinate 15,607 of JAJIBD010012354.1, forward strand.
GAATTCAGAAACCAAAATCTAACAATCAAGATGGCATAAAACCAAAACTTGGGGCTGGAGTGATAGTACAACAGTAGGGAGTTTGCCTAGCATGTGGCAGAACCAGGTTCAATCCCTGTATCCCATATGGTCCCCTGAGCACCGCCAGGAGTAACTCCTGAGTGCAGAGCCAGGAGTAATTCTGAGCCATATCAGAAAAGCAAAAACAAACAAACAAAAAAAACAAACTAAAACTCTCTTAAAGCATAAATCTACAAATATTCAAAAAAGAATAATTTTGTGAATCTTACTTACTGAAAATGATATCTAAGTGTACAAAACTAAAACTAAAGAAACTGGAAGCACACAGGGGTCATTTGGAAGAAACACTATAGCTTGTTTTGATATGGCCCAAAGTCACAAATCTCCAAGGAAGAATTAGAATACATGATCCAGAAAGTATTAGTTATATCAACATAACAGGTCTAGCATACAGATTCAATAGATTACTTATGAAAGTAACACTTTAGGCATGCCCAGGATTAGAGAGACATTAAGCTGTTAATGGATCTTCTTTTCAACCACCCAACCCATTAGACCAACTCCAGGCGTTCTATGATATGAATGAGGAAATAAATGTGTGTTTCTGTTGGCTGGTGGTATCCACAGCAAACATGGGCTAAAAAGGAAAAAGCAGAGGGTGCATAATCTATCCTTAAGTTGATTAAACACCTCAGAGGAAAAACCTGATACTATCCAAAACATGAAATCTGAGATATTGTTTAATACCATTTTAGTGATATCATATTCTATTTAAACTTCCCATCATAATCATCATTATTATTAGTATTGTTACTCCATCTTGGGGCCATACCTGGCAGTTGCTTACTCCTGGCTCTGTACTCAGGGAGCAGTCTAGGTGGTACGCGGAGGACCATTTGCCAGGGATCAATCCAGGGTGCAAGGCAAGTGTATATCCCCTGGTTATCTCTCTGACCCTCATATTCTGCTTTTTTTTTTTTTTTTTGCTTTTTTTTTTGGGTCACACCCGGCGATGCTCAGGGGTTACTCCTGGCTCTGCACTCAGGAATCACTCCTGGCAATGCTCGGGGGACCGTATGGGACGCCGGGGATTGAACCCAGGCCGGCACAGGCCGGCCGCGCGCAAGGCAAACGCCCTACCCGCTGGGCTATCTCTCCAGCCCCTCATATTCTGCTTTAAAACTTAAATACTTTTTCACTCCAACAAGTGAAAGCAAAAGTTTGAAAACAAGCACCCCTTTGCCTTTAGCCTTCAAAATCACCACAAAACCAACGACAGTTATGTTCCAGCTTTTTTTTTTCTTTTTTGTGTCACACCCAGCAATGCTCAGGGGTTAGTCCTGGCACTGCACTCAGGAATTACTCCTGGCGGTGCTCAGGGGACCATATGGGATGCGGGGATTGAACGCGGGTAGGCAGCGTGCAAGGAAAATGCCCTTCCCGCTGTGCTATTGCTCCAGCCTCTATGTTCCAGGTTAATAAACAAACATTTAAACCATCATAGCAATTAAATATTAGATTCAGAACAACAATTAATTGTACAATAAGAAATCTCATTCAAAATGTAGAAGCACCAATATTGATTTATCTATAAGCAATTATATTACAGATTACAAAGAACTCTCAGTAAATTGAATAGGTCCTGTCCTAAAGCTGCCTACATTTTTAATGTGATTTCTTCTATTTACAGCTACCACTCAAAAAACTACATTTTTTATTAACGGCATCTGTAATTCTATTTTCAACCAATTAAAAAACATTGACTAATTTATTACTTCAAGTTTAAATAACTCACCTGCAGAAAAATACTTAATTCTTCAGATTATTTTAACTATTGCCCAACATACTAAGGGAAAACACTGTCTAAAAAGTAAGTCTAAATATAAACACCACCTTGGTTAGCTCAGCTGTTTGGACTAGCTTATTCTTACTCCCAGCATACATCATCTGTTGTTCAGGCTTACATCCTGGAAAAGAGATTAGAATAAAAGTGAGTCTCAGAATTTGAGGAAGTGATGGGTTTTCCCTTAATTTTTGGGGAGGTGGGAGAGGAACAGCAGTTGGGGCCACACCTAGCAGTCCTCAGAGTTACTTGTGGCTCTGTACTCCACACTTAACTTTGTTTTTCATGAAACATTTAATATTCCCTCTGCCATTTAGCTTCTAGAAACTTCAGTCAAAATGTACGTAGGCTGCATTTGAGTCTCATGTTGCCTACACAAAGAGATATAGCTAAACTACAAATAAGTCTATAGGTCAGTAAGTTAAAAGAGACTAGCTCTCTACTGATCTTGACTTTTTAGAGCCTTGCGAACATTTACCTTTTCAGCAGTATCTTAACTTGGTATTACATATCAAGGTCAATTGTATGATGCCTCATACATAGGGTTTGTGACATGGTGAGTCAATAAGGCAGGAATTTTTGTCTGAAAAAGTTAGTCTGTTTATATATTGTTATAAATATATTGTAGTCTATTTTAAGTGCTAAGTAAGAGTACAAATTGGAAAGTAGAGTAGACAGTAAAGTCTGTAAGCTTGAATGGTGGTGGTAGTGGGGAGCTCCAATGACAATGGATACCTTAATATCAATAAGCCATTTTAATATCCAATGTAAGCAATGCTGGGACTATTCATTCTCAATTTATTAAATCAATAAATGCTTTATTTGGAGGTGTTTAAAAGAGTTTGCCTCCCGCTCGACAAGCCTGGCAAGCTTCTCGTGTTGTATATGATATGCCAAATTCCAGTAACAATTATATTAGGTCATTCCCATGACCTAATATAATGGTTTGAGGCTCTTTATGTTCCTGTAGCAAGCCGATGCCCCTGGCTCTACTGGCATGAGACAGGACATATAGAGATATTACTGGTGCCCGCTCTAGCAAATAGATGATCAACGGGAAGATCGTGATCGTGATCGTGATTCATTCTCAAGATGAAATCTTTGGTAACTGCTAGTTTAAAGAAACACAGATATATATCATGATTGTATACAAAGTTCACCTACTTATAAACAAAAAATTTTTAATGTTCTTTTGATAATTCAAAATGTCATTTTAAATTCCTTAAAAAGTGTTCAAGAACTGACTTAACAACTAACTACCCTGCCAGGATTTTATTGCAAGGAAATAAGGCAGTTCTACGAGATGATGCTTTACAGGAATGTCTTTCCAGGAATGCAGCCACATGTGCATGTTGCACAGACCTCAAGTTATTCAAAACTTTTTCATTTCTAAAAAAGAGCATAACATTTGTCTCGTAGTAAAAAAAAAACATACTTAATTCAAAGCCACATATACACTATTTAATGAAATTTACTTACCTACAGGACTAGAGAAAATAAAGCACAGAGGATACGAAACTCTTCCATCATCATGTTGGTATTTATAACTATATACAATGAAGGTTTTTCTCAAGTTAAAGAAGCTAAAGTACTGTTTGAGACAAGCACTTACCAACAAAGCTAAAAAAAAAACTAAACTAAAAACTGTGAGATTAGCAAGAAGTAAATTTCTTTCTCAATCATTAGGCCATATTTTCATTGGCTACTATTTTTGCACAGATTTTAAATGATTACCTAAGTTAAAAATCACCTTTATATAATTTTTAAAAATTAATTTACTAAAAATACTTGATTTCATAGATTTCCTTAACTGCTACGTGTGTGTGTGTGTGTGTGTGTGTAGATATATACACATGTGGTAGTCACAACTTACTCAAGGCAGGTGCCCTACCCACTGTACTATTACTCCAGCCCCAATTATACATTATTATTATTATTATTATTATTATTATTATTATTATTATTATTATTATTATTTTGCTTTTTTTGGGCCACATCCGGCAATGCTTAGGGGCTACTCCTGGCTCTGCACTCAGGAATTACTCCTGGCGGTGCTCAGGGGACCATATGGGATGCCGGGGATCGAACCCAGGTGGGCCATGTGCAAGGCAAACGCCCTACCCACTGGATTATCGCTCCGCCCCTTATTTTTTTTAAAAAAGAACCTAAGTCAGTGACAAGGTACACTGTTCAGGTTCAGTGGTAGAGCACTAGTCTTGCATGTGTGAGACTCTGGATTCAATCCCTAACACTGAAACAAGGTAATAACTCATTCACTACAGATCAACTTTTCATTTATCTTAGTTTATTACGTGTGTGTGTGTGTGTGTGTGTGTGTGTGTGTGTGTGTGTACATTCCCCACCTCACCCCCAGTAGTCAGGGGTTGTGTGCATGCTGATTTAAAATTGGTTATGTTCATGGTATAGAAGAAAATTCTGTAAGATGTTTTTAAAATAAAGATCATAAGGACCAGAGTGACAGTACAGTGGGTCAGGTGTTTGCCTTGGCATCCCATACGGTCTCCTGAACAATGCCAGGAGTAACTCCTGAATGCAGAGCCACGAGTAAGCCCTGCGCATCACCAGGTGTGCTCCCAACCCAATGAGCATCATAAATAAGGTTCTATTAAAGAAAGTTCATCTTTTAAAAACATTAAGAAAAGGATATCGAGGTTGCCGTTCAGGTAGTTCATCTTTAAGTTCATCTGGTGAAATGCCCTAGCACCAAAAAGAAAAAGAGCTTCTAAGCATTTTCTTACCTAGAAGTCCACAAGAACACTAAATACCCATTCTACTAGTAGACACTGATTCATAACCGTATACCACAACATAAGATTTTATCTTACTCAACTGTACATAAACTGGGGTCATTAAAACCTCAACCCAAGAAAGTACTCATTTTAGATTTATTTATTAACCAAATAGGGCCAAGAAGCATAGCAGACTAGGCTCATGTTTCAGGAAAATACCAAGTAAGAAAAGTCAGCCCAGGGGCCGGAGTGATAGTACAGCAGGTTAGGCCTTTGCCTTGCACACGACCGTCCTATCCCCGGAATTCCATGTGGTCCCCGAGCACGGCCAGGAGTAATTCCTGAGTCCAGAGCCAGGAGTAACCCCAAGCATCGCCCAGTGTGACCCAAAAAAGAAAAAAAAAAGCCAGTCCCTCAGAATATATTAATTTCTTTTCACTCCAAGCAAGCTATTTAGTTTGGCAAACCTAACACTACATAACAGGTTTCATTTTTAACTTGCTGGAAAATAAATCTGTAAGTTAAAAAGCTAGCTTAATTTTTATTGGGTATATTACCCTGGACTCAGATACACAGGGCAGAGCTGCTACCGGCTCTCTTTGTGCCCAGCTGATCATGAGGTGCCCGGAAGGGAAGGCGGGTTCAAGGCCTGGCCTACCATCCCAGTAGAGCCTCACAAGAAGCCAGAGGAACCCCACACCATGCGAGCAGTCATTTTCAACATCTGAACTCCACAGCTGGTCAGAGCTCCACCCAAGAGAAAAGCCGATCCCTCCCCGTTGCAGTTCATTAGTAAATGCACAAAATGAGAACCTACTACTGAAAGTACACCACCCACACGGCAGAGCCTGGCAAGCTACCCGTGTCGTATTTGATATGCCCAAACCAGTAACAATTATAGACCTCGTTCCCATGACCTGAAGGAATGGTCTGAGGCTCTTCGTGTTCCTGGAGCGAGCAGATGCCCTTGGACTACACTAGCATGTGACAGGACATATGGAGATATTACTGGTGCCCGCTCAAGCAAATTGATGAACAATGGGAAGACAAGTGATACAAGTAAGGGCCGGAGCAATAGCACAGTAGGTAGGGCGTTCGCCTTGCAAGCGGCAAACCGGGTTCGATCCCGGCATCCCATATGGTCATATGAGCAAAGAGTCAGGAAATAACCCCTGGGCGTCACTGGGTGTGACCCAAAAAGCAAAATAAATAAATAAATAAATAAAGAAAGAAAAGAAAGAAAGAAAGAAAGAAAAGAAAGAAAGAAAGAAAGAAAGAAAGAAAGGAAAGAAAGAAAGAAAGAAAGAAAGAAAGAAAGAAAGAAAGAAAGAAAGAAAGAAAGAAAGAAAGAAAGAAAGAAAGAAAGAAAGAAAGAAAGAAAGAAAGAAAGAAAGAAAGAAAAAGAGATACAAGTGATATAACCCTAACCTCTATCACTTATTAGACTGGAGTTTGTTAATGTTTTAAAGATGGTGACTAATTTAGCAACATAATAATTAACACATGCTTTTCTTTCCTAATAAGCATGCATTCAAAGGTTCAGAATTCATTTCAGAAGTACAGGTAATATAGCATCTGTGAGCAACAAAAATTGCTTAACTATAAAATTGTTATAAGTTCATCAAACAAACCTCAAGCTCTTCATCCAGTACCACCAGGCGTTTATCCTTATCAATCTTCACTAAAACAAAAAACCAGTATTAGCACTGTGATTCTGATATGATCTTTAAGTATCTAAGCCACAGACTCAGTCTTTAGATACAGAAAAGGAAACGTCAGGGGCCAGAGCAACAGTTCAGCAGGTAAAGCGCTTGCCCTGCATGTGGCCAACCACGTTTCAATCCCCAGCATCCCACATGGTCCCCAAGCCCCACCAGGAGTAATTCCTAAGTGCTGAGCCTTAAAGTTTAGTTTAAAAACTAGCTTTGCTTTTCCTTTCTTTTTTTTTTTTTAGCATTGCTCTTTTCAACTGAAGTTTCAAAGCCATTACCAACAATTTCCAACACTTGATGTGCTTATTTAGGACTTTATGTCAACTCCTTACCTTTACTGTGCATATAAAGAATTTAGTAGCTGAAAAGCAACTTCATGTGATAAAAGAAAAAAGAGGGAACCAGAGCAATAGTAGAGCAGACAGGCAAATGCCTGTTCACAGTCAACCCAGGTTCAATCCCCAGCACTGCCAGGCAGGATTTAAAATTTTTTTCTTTTTTATTATAACACCGTGAGGATACAATTACAAAGATGTTCATAAGATGTTCATATCTGGGTTTCGGTCATACCATGCTCCAGCACCCATCCCTCCACCAGTGCCCATTTCCCATCACCAATGTCCCTGATTCCCTCCCTTATCTCCTAGCCTGCCTCCATGGCAGGTTCTTTATTTCTTTCCCCTTTCTCTCTATCTCTTTCTCTTTTCCTTCCCTTCCACATTGTGGATTACAGTGTTGGAGGGCAGATTTAGCTATTCTGGGAGTTTTGTTGTTTTGCCCACTCCCAGCTTAATCTACTTAAGTCAAGGTTCATTCTAATGAGATTTCTATTCTATGTAAACACTGCTAGAGGGTGTGGCAGTTACAGAAATCACCTTGATTGAATAACTTCTGACTTATACACCTACTAAGACCTCTATGTTTTCTAGATTGGGCACAGCTCTTTTTTATACCCACTGCACCCAACGTGGGACAGTTAGAATTTACCAGGAGACTACCACCCTGGCTATGCTGAGACTATAGGAAGACTATAGGAAGGATCATACTAGTTTGCTCTAAGCAGGCGAGTGTGACCCTTTCAGTACACGAGAACAAGATACTCAGAATCACCCTGGTGCAGATAATAATAAGGACCTGTGGGTACCATCTAGATTACATGAAGCTCATGAAGTTAAGATGTATTACTTTATATCAGCCCTCTCTCTCTCCAGTGTTTTACATAAGAGATAATCTCCTTAGTCCTTGGCATAACCTTTGTTTATACCTGCAATAAGGTGTGGCACTACACTCTGTTTAGGGTTCTTTGTTGACATGACAACCTCCCAATTGGATTACTTTGGTGTATATAAGGGGCTGACTTGAGGCCCCCTTCACCTTTTGCCTTTTGGTTCCTCAGCCTTAAGCTTTTGGCTCCTGGGCTTTTGGCTTTTGGCTTTTGGCCTTTTGCTCTTTGGCCTTTTGCTCCTTCTGGGTAGGACTCAGCTCGGGTGAGATCCTCTGTCTCTTTGGTGGGAGACTTAGGCTCTTTTGTATGGTCTAAGTTTGGACCAGAGCTAAAGTTTGTTCATTATATTGGAGTGCTGTGGAAGAGCTTTTGTACTATCAAAAGCCATTTTTGGAACTGCACCGGACTCATGAGTTTTCATCTGTTCTCCCGACGTCCTCGGAGGTAGAAGACAACCTCTGTCCTGACACTGTCAGGGATCCCGGCGGCGTTCCCGACATTACAGTACATATATTAAAAGGTTGTCATGTGTATCTTTTTGCCTGTATTTAATGCTCAGTTCTAGGTTGGTATTAGCACTTTCGACAATTATTAGCACACTGTTCCATTCTGTCTTACCTAGCCTCTGACTCCCCACACGCTTGTGATAATTTCCACCTTTGACAAGACCTCCTGATTCATGTTTCGCCTGACCTTGGATATTGGTATCATAATATGTACATATAGATTTATGTCATGCAAATAAATGCAGTCATTCTATATTTGTCTCTCTCCTTCTGGCTAATTTCACTTAACATGATCCTCTTCATGCCCATCCATTTATAGGCAAATTTCATAACTTAATTTTTCCTAACAGTTGCATAGTATTCCATTGTGTAGATGTACCAAAGCTTCTTTATCCAGTCATCGATTCTCGGGCACTCTGGATGCTTCCAGACTCTGGCTATTGTGAATAATGCCAGGCAGGATTTTTGAGCGCAGAGCCAGGAGTCAGTCCTAAGCACCACCAAGTGTGGCCCAATGACAAAAAAAAGAGGGCTGGGGAGTGGGTGCTGAAATGGTTTGTGTAACATGATAGAAGTAAAGCGGGGGTTGGAGCGATAGTACATTGGCAAAGGCATTTGCCTTGCACGCGCCAACCTGAGTTTGATTCTGGGCATTCCATATGGTTCCCTAAGTACCGCCAGGAGTCATTCCTGACTGCAGAGTCAGGAGTAACCCCTGAGCATGGCTGGGTGTGACCCAAAATAGCAAAAAAAAAAAAAAAAAAGTGCAAAGTGGACCGGGACTGAGGATGCAGCCAGTAGCAGATTGCCAACTTCTCCAGAATAAGGGTTTCAGTATCATTAAGTTTGACAAGGTGAATTGTCAAATAACAGTGATATTCTATATTTCAATGTATGTGATATTATATAAAACGTCATCAACATTGAGGTAATCTGTGCCTCTACTCTTTCTCCTTATTCCAAAAAGCTGCAATTTTTAGTTTTACACTAATTTCACAGTAAATCCTGTGAGATACACTACGATCTCTTAGCCTTTTGTAGCAAAACAGCAGGAAGACACTTTTCCTTATGAACAACATGCCCACACATCTCTAATTTACAAAGAACCGAATTCACAACAAGCTGCTTGGCCACTGCTTCATTAGTTCACTCCCAGCAAACAGAATTCTTAGGCACAACCTACCGTTTTACATCTTCACTCCCTCATCCTTTCTTTTCTAAAATGCCACCCACATACTCTAATATTACTAAAATGACTCTAAGTAGGAGAGGCACTATGCAAATCGTTCTTTCCCTCGTCAATAATGGATGACGCTCAAAATTGCACGCCATGCAACTAGAATTCAAGTCTAGAATTGAAATAATTCCCCAATTACTCTGAACACAAATGGCAAACCATTAGGTGCAAACAAAGGTTTTTGTTGGAGGATGAACGGTCAGGCTATGTTAAGTCTGCTGAGAAGTTAAAGGACGGTGCTGGACGGCTGCTAAGCAAGGTTGTTCTCTAGGGCTGGAGGCCGCTGAGAATCCGGCAGTACCAGGACACCCCACAGCCGTTCCACCATACTAGCCGATATAAAAGAGAGGGCAGTTAAAACAGGTGCAGATTATACACTAGAGATTCAAGTTTATCTGATAGCTGTAAGATAAAATTAATTAAGCCCATGTAACTGAAGTAATCACTTTTAGCTTACTTATAATGGCAGCATTGTTCGCTTCTCTTCAAAACGAAACTTTCTCAGCTTTTCCACTAAATCTTCAGCAACATCACAGACCACCAAAGACTCACTCTAGAAAAGAAGAAAATCACCCATGTATAAAATTCCATATATAAGTATATTCTAGCATATGTTAAAAAAAAACACTTATAGGAGGCACATGGGCTCCTACAAATGCCATTTGTGAAAGTATTTAAGTGATACAGAAACTCTTTGGGAGGAGGGGACAACCAGGGTCATGCTCAATGGTGCCTCGGAGGCCATGCTCCGACAAGAAGTGAACTCGGCCTTTCCACGCATTTCCTCAGGATACATATAACTCTTAAAAAAGAGTTTTGAAATCTATCAGCATTTGTGTCTACATGATATGTATACATTAACTCTCTTTGGATAATAAGCAATCCAAAGAATGATAATGCAATATTATAAAGCTGATACACAATAATAAGTATTTCATCAGAACTGGGGAGAAAGAAAAGAATATGGAAAAAGTCAGGGATTATTATCTATTGTTAGATAATATAATGGTTTTGCATTTTTAGGAAGAAAAGGTAAATCAGAAGTCGGAAAGATAGTTTGCGGAGGGTGCTTGCCTTGTATGGCTGACCTGGATTCAATCCCAGGTACCACAGATAGTCCCCAAGTCCCACCAGGAGAGATCCCTGTGTGCAGAGCCAGGAATAAGCTCTGAGGATTGCTTGGTGTGGCACCAAAACAAAACAAATTATTTTAAAGAGAGAGAGGAGATGCCAAGTTACAGAGCTTCCAGGAGTAAGTATTAACCCACAGTCCATCTTTCCATCTTCCAAAAAAATACAGAAATCAGAATACTAGTACCGAGAGCTCATTAATGAAATTATGACATATTTTGGGCTTTTGGGCAAAGGCAACTAATCACCAAATTCTTATTTTCCAGCTCTGATATCCAGAACTTCTTGAGCAAAACTGACATTCCAAGGATCAAGAAACTAAGTGAGAAACATGTTGTGACCAAACTATGATAGCAATGTTTTCTGCATTTTTATCCCTCCCAATACCAAAATAAAGGCAAAAACTACTTATAAGAAAATACTCAGGGTGGAAGCAATAGCATACTACAGGGTGTTTGCCTTGCACATAGCTGACCTGGGTTCGATCCCCGGCATCCCATATGGTCCCCGGAGTACCACCAGGAGTATTTCCTGAGTGCAGAGTCAGAAATAACCCTTGAGCACTGCTGGGAATAACCCAAAAAAGCAAAGAAAAAAAGAAAAGAAAAGAAAATGGACTCAGTCTCAGTTAGAAGGATTTAAGAATAACCTAGTTCGAATGTTAAGACATAAAGGAGAGAGTTGAAGTCAAGTTCTCATTTGTTGGTTTAAATGTTTAAGGAGTGTCAAAACTGTCTTAGGTGCCAGGAAGACAATCATAAAAAATAATCATATAAAATAGAATGTAGGCATGTCTTCAAGGAGTTTAGTTATAGTCTAATTAGAAATGACTGGGCCGAGCGATAGCCCAGCGGTAGGGCGTTTGCCTTGCACACAGCTGGCCTGTGCCGCCCGGGTTCGATCCCCTGGCATCCCATATGGTCCCCGAGCACCGCCAGGAGTAATTCCTGAGTGCAGAGCCAGGGAGTAACCCCTGAGCATGGCCGGATGTGACCCAAAAAGCAAAAAAAGTAATGACTTCTGTCCAACCAAGGCTGACCTGAGTTCCATTCTGGCATTCTGTATGGTCCCAGATACCCGCAAAGGAGTGATCCCTGAGTGCAGAGCCAGGAGTTAAATCATGACCACTGCTGGATATGACTTAAGACCACAAATCAAGCAAAAACAAGAAGAAAAAAAAGACAGTACACTTGTTTTCAAGAGAAGAGCTAGGAAGGAAACAGCGTAATAGCAGGAAACCGGATGACGAGTGAAGAACAGCAAGATTACAGGCCTTGGAAGAAACCTCTGAAGGGCCAGAGCTGTCTGTGCAAGAACGCTTTGATTAAAGTGTGCATGACCCATGCAAGACAGTGAAAGGTCACTGCGACTGGAGCATAGAGAAAGACCTGGTCTATCCTGGGTTGCCTCCGCGATTTTGGTCTGATTTTGGTCTCTAGCCTTTGAGTAGGGAATTTCAAGCAGGGTACTGACAGGACACATGATCAAATATGCCTGGAGGAAACAGGAAGAGTTAGCAGAAAGGGCAAGACTAGCTCAAGTGAGAAATGTAAAGTATATCAGGTTCAAGAACATAAAAGGAGGTAGGCGAAAATTGCTAATAGCACGCATTAAACACCATGAAAGAACCGCTGGGGCAGTATCCTTTACATGGATCTCCTGCCCAATTCAAAACAATCCCAGGGGAGTGGTCATTATTTCCATTTGCAAGAAAGTCTTAACAGAGATTAAGCTTTCTTCCCCGAAGTTATGCAACTCTGGAGCCAGGATTCACACCCGCCCTGCCAGACCTCTCTCTAGCCCACTCTCTTCACCACTACAAAGGTGCTGGCAAAACTTGGGCCCAGTTGGGGCCAGGTGCCTTAGGAAAATGGGATTTAAAGAACAGAACCAGGGTGCCCACTTGAATTAGAGGGAACAGAGCTGCCTGGCTCTGTTAGCTCCTGAACTGCTCCGTTTGGAGGTGAAAAGCTTCCAGGAGAATAGCTGGGATGGGTGGGGATAGTTAACTAAGAAGAGGAAAACACAAATTGGATGGAGACTGGATCTCAGAGGCCAAGCCTGCAGATGGGCAGGTGCTAACTGAAGCTCTGGGCGCAGTGGTAAAGGATGGCGAGAGATGTGGTACTGGGGCAAGCTTAGCTGGCACACTGCTGCGTGCGCTGCCCAGGGAAGGGAGTGAGCTTAGGACGCAGACGGAGCCACAGAAGCAGGAGGAAGACGGAGAACAGAGAGTTCGAGGGTCAGAAGCCCCCAGCAAAAAGCGCAGGCGTGTAAGCAGCCAGGACTAGGCGAGAGAACCGAGTCAGCGACCAGCTCCAAGGTCCGCTTGGGGACTCAGGCACAAGAGGCAAAGGGTCTGAGAAAGGACACTGAGGATTCCTGCTTGTGCTTTACTTCTAATGAAAGACATGGGTTTGAAAAAATAAAAATCCCGGTGGAAAGAATCGAAAAGATCGTGCCGGACAATTTATTCCTCCAGTTAGTTCTGCGCCTGGGATTCTCAAGCCTTGCAAGCATGGAAGCCACAACCCCCAGAAAGAGCAAAACCAAAGCCTTCCACTATCAATCACGGCACAGCCGATCACTAAAGCTTTGGGCAAAAGGCCCCTGATTCCCTTAACTCGAAGTAAACGAGACGAGGTTTGAAGCCTTGGGGATCCCCAAGGCAAGCCTAGAGAATTCCGGAGCTCCTGGCAAATGCCAACGGGCACCGGGTCTTCGGGGCTAGCAGGGCCCTGGCAGCGAACCGGGCGTTTCGGGAGGCCTCCGTGGGACCCATCTCTGGTTCGTCCGACACCCAGCGGCTCGGGATCTAGACCCGCAAGGGGCCGGCGAGAGCCACCCATCCTTAGTAGCCGCACCCTAGTCCCAAGCGCGCGAAGCCGGCCGACCCCGGGAGCGCCCCGAGGATGCAGCCCCTGCGGCGGGCGCGGCCGGGGGAGGCCAAGTCTCGGGCCGGGGGGCACCCTGCCAGCAGCCGGGGCGGAAGCGGCGCGGGTGGTACCCGCCGAGACGACGGGCTCCGGCAAACAGGAAAGCCCGGCGGGCTGGCCCGGCCCTCTGGCCCCCACCCTCCCCCGCGGCGACTCACCATTTTCCTTCCGGCCGTCAGCACCCTCTCGCCTTCCCACGGGTCCCCTTTAAGAATGGCACTACGGCCGCCTCCCTTCCTGCCCCGGCGCCTGGCAGAGCCACGCCCACCGGCCGACGCGGCCGCCGCAAGCCGGCACGTGACGGCAGACGGCAGGTGGCGTGGCTCAAACTCAGCCAGAACGCGAGCGCCTGACTGTCCTTGGGTCATCTCAGGGGATGGGAATGATTGGACAAGAGGAGACGTGGGGAGTAACTCCAAAATGCACCAAAACCTCAGTCCCATTCTTGGTTGCTTTTTGCTGGCCTCAACCTCAGAGAGCAACTTCAGAATGATATGATTAAATCAAAGATAAACATGCCTTGCCTGCAGTCAGCCTTCTAAATTTAATCTCCCTCAATTTATAGGCGCATTTCTCTTTCTTCACTGTCTCAGACTTCTCTGCCTTCCACGACTTGGCTAATATATTTCCCTTTCTCATGATTGAATTATGATTGACATTTCGCTGACTGCTTGCCCAAGCCATTGTCTAATAATGCATTATTAGCAAATTTCTGTAGGAGGGACTGACTCATTAGAGCAAGTCTGGTTTTGAAGGCAGTGAGAATGTGGTTTGGAAGAAAATAATTTGAAGCCTAGAATTCATAAAAGTGTCTTCCAGAAAAGCTGCCTGTCTGATTTCTATAGCACTGAGGAATGTGCCTACACTTTCACCCAATCTATGAGAATACAAGGAATTTATTATACAGACATAGTCAGTACAAGACACGGAAAACATAATAATTGCAGATGAAACATCACACTGTTACTTATATAGTAAAAGATGACAACAACTTGGAATTTCATAAATAGGTAACTAGAATAATTCTGTGACCGGCGTGTACTGGAATACTATGCAGCCTTAAAAAATGTAACCATTCTATGTGCTGAATTGCAGCCATTGCCAAAACCTATCAGCAAGAGAAAAAGTAATCTGGAATTTATGAGAGCAATGTAGCTCTTATATTTTATCCTCACGGCAGAGCCTGGCAAAGCTACCCGTGTCGTATTTGATATGCCAAAAACCAGTAATAATTATAGACCTCATTCCCATGACCTGAAGGAATGGTTTGAGGCTCTTCATGTTCCTGGAGCGAGCAGATGCCCTTGGACTACACTAGCATGCTGTAGGTATGGAGACGTTACTGGTGCTCCACTCGAGCAAATCTATGAACAACAGGAAGACAAGTGATACAAGTGAAGTGGATATTTTATCCTACAAAAAATAAAAGTAGAGGGCTGGAATATTAGTACAGGAGCTAAGGCACTTGCCTTGTATACAGCCATGCCCTAGTTCAATCCAAGCATTACATATGGTCCCTGAAGCGCCAACAGGAGTGATTCCTGAGCATTGCTAGATGTGGCAAAAAAATAAAAATAAATACAAATAAAATAGAGAAAACAATCTGGTAACATTAATTGCTTTTGTTGTTTGGGGTTTTGTTTGCTTGTTTTTGGGACACAATTGACAGTTGACAGTACTTAGGGGTTCCTCCTGGCTCTGAACTCAAGAATCACCCCTGACAGGTTGGCTGTGTGCAAGACAAGTGTCCCACCTGCTATATTATTATTGCTTAGGCCTCACTAATAGCTTTTGGACATGAGAAAGTAGATTAACTAGGACAGGAATGGAAACAAAAAAAAAGTTCTTGTTTTTTTTTGTAATTTTGAACCATGTAAATTTTTCTTTCCAAAAATGAAGAGAATAAGGAAAAAGACTAAGTAAGGGAGAAAGAAGAAGGAATATGAAGACCTGCTTTGGATAGGATCACACAATGCTTACAACTTATTCCCAACTGAAAAAGGATACTGGTCAAAATAGTTGCTCAATGAATATTTTCTTTTTTTTTTCTTTTTTGGGTCATACCTGGTGATGCTCAGGGGTTACTCCTGGCTCTGCACTCAGGAATTACTCCTGGCCATGCTCAGAGGACCGTATGGGATGCCAGGAATCGAACCTGAGTCGGGTTGAGTGCAAGGCAAATGCCCTACCCACTGAACTATCACTCCAGTCCCCTCAATGAATATTTTCAATGAGCAAAAGGAACCAAGAGAACAGAAATTCCAGAACATGCTTCCTCTACCATCTTTTCTTCTTCAGAAATAGACTGAATTGTTAAAACTTTTTCTTTTGGGATACTGGCCACTTATGCCAGAAAGGTGTTGTGTGGCACATCCCAGGTTTGAACTCAGAGCCTTGCAGGTACAGGCTTGTGTACTGTCTACCTCTGAGTCACTCCTGGCTATTATATATTTTAGCAGAATCAGTACCACCATCCTGTCTTTTAAGAAGTCAAAATTTAAAGAAAGACCGGTATAGTGCTGGACAGTTTTCTAGTTCTTTATCCCACTCTTCTGCTTGACTTTGATGTGAGAAAGGGAAAATCAGGGAAGCAGAGACTGTGAAAACATCAAGAGAGCTCCTTCCTTCTAGCCAGGACTTGGGACAAAGGGGATGCAGTATAGGAGAGTGTGGGAAAAAGTTGACCCCTTCCCCCCCACCCACTGCCTTGCCCTGGGGGCAATACCATTCATGCTGACCTTGTCACTGCCTCAAGAGGACACAGGCCTCTAAAATTCTGAGAGGAAGTCGTTTTTTCCACAAAGAACTCTTTGGAAAAGGGGTCCCTGTTTGTACATAGATTGAAAGAGGAATCCCAGTAGCCTCTCTCCCTTTTCCCCTTATCTCTTTACTGAAAAGGCAGGCTTTGTCACACAGAACAGCACAGCAATGTGGAGGGTGAGTATCCCCAAGAGACACTCATCTTTCAGAGGAGAAAGGAAAGCAGAGGAGGAGGGAAGGAGGCATCAGGAGACAGAAGGGCAGGGGAAATCCAGAGGAGGAGAGAGGGGATCTGACCGCCTCAGGCACATACCTGAGAGCTAAGTGTGTGGGCCACACCCACAGAAGCAATGACAAGACTGAGAACATGAGGGCTGTAAAGCACTGGCGGCTCTCAGATTAGGTCCTTGAACGTTGAGCAATCCTTCTCTAGCTTGACTGTGGTGAAGGTCTAGGCCTGCATACACTTGTTACAGCTCACAGAACAGGGAGTGGGGAGGTAGAACAGGAGACCTAAATTCCACCCAAACACTACATGATTCCCCACCGCAGGCATCACTGGGGGTGGCCCTGGAGGCTACTGAACAGAGTGAGGTGCTCAGGACTCAGCAGCACTGCTCACGGGGCCCTAACATTCAACTGTCTGACCTCGTTGGCTAAGAGCCACTAGGAGGCCCTTCAAATAGGAAAGAAAGAAAGAAAGAAAGAAAGAAAGAAAGAAAGAAAGAAAGAAAAGAAAGAAAGAAAGAAAGAAAGAAAGAAAGAAAGAAAGAAAGAAAAAGAAAGAAAGAAAGAAAGAAAGAAAGAAAGAAAGAAAGAAAGAAAGAAAGAAAGAAAGAAAGAAAGAAAGAAAGAAAGAAAGAAAGAAAGAAAGAAAGAAAGAAAGAAAGACAGACAGACAAAGAGAACAGGGAGACAGACAGAAGGAAGGAAGGAAGGAAGGACGGAAGGAAGGAAGGAGCGAAAGGAAGGAAAGAAGGAAAGAAAGAAAGAAAAGAAAAAAGAAAGAAAGAAAGAAAGAAAAGAAAGAAAGAAAGAAAGAAAGAAAGAAAAGAAAAAGAAAGAAAGAAAAGAAAGAAAAGAAAGAAAGAAAGAAAGGAAAGAAAGAAAAGAAAGAACTCTCATATGTCTAGTGTGCTGATCTGTGAATTGTCTTTTGTGAAAGAAAAAGAAAGACAACTCACAGATCAGCACACTAGACATATGAAGTTTACTGTACATAAATTTAAAAAATCTTGATTTAGAGGCCCGGAGATAGCCTCACAAGGCTAAAAGTACATGCCTTCTAGCATGGATGCATACAGGATTGGGTCCCCAGTACCATGTGTTTTTTTCTTTCTTTTCTTCTTTCTTTCTTTCTTTCTTTCTCTTTCTTTCTTTCTTTTCTTTTCTTCTTTTCTTTCTTTCTTTCTTTTTCTTTTCTTTCTTTCTTTCTTTCTTTCTTTCTTTTCTTTCTTTCTTTCTTTCTTTCTTTCTTTTTCTCCTCTTCCTTCTTTCCTTCCTTTCCTTCCTTCCTTCCTCCTTCCTTCCTTCCTTCCTTCCTTCCTTCCTTCCTTCCTCCTTCCTTCCTTCTCTTCCTCCTTCCTTCCTTCTCTCTTTCCTTTTTTTCCTTCCTTCCTTTCTTCTCTTTCTTCTTTCTTCCTTTCTTTCTTTCTTTTCTCTTTTCTTTCTTCCATCCTTCCTTCCTTCTTTCTTTTTCTTTTCTTTTTTTTTTTTGCATCACACCTGGCAATGCTCAGGGGTTACTCCTGGCTCTGTGGCCAGGAATTACTCCTGGCGGTGCTTGGGGGACCATATGGGATGCCAGGGATTGAACCCAGGTCGGCCACGGCAAGGCAAACACCCTACCTGCTGTGCTATCACTCCGGCCCCCCATGCTTTCTCCACATTCCAACACTTCCAGAGGTGGTCCTGGTGGACCCCATCACTGTTTCGTTGGTCTGAGCACTGAACTGTCAGGTCGCACTGCTGAGCAGAATATCTCTGGGAATGGCCTCGGTCTCCAGACACTTTTACTAAGGGCACCCCTACAAAGCAGTGTTTAAAATAATCAGTTTAGGGAGACTGTAGTTCAAGCAAGGGCACCATTTAGAAGCTGCTGTAGAATATGGAAGGCAACACTTGATCAAGGTGGAAATAGTAATTTGGCAAGAAGTGCCTAGAGTTTACAGAATTTCCTGTTCCATGGTATGGCAATTTCAATGATATTGATGTTTGGAGGAAATGAGTTCATCTTGTGGGGGCTTGCTACACCCTAATTACCAGGTATTCAGTAGGATCTCTGGCCTCTTTCAATAGAGATGAGGAGCACTCAGCCAGTGTGACAATTAAATGTGTCCAGCATTATCTCAGTTGGCATAGGGTGGGGAATTACCCCCAGTTGAGAATCTCTATTCTAAATAATTGTCCTAAGCTTTGGTAGTCATTAAAGTCAGCTCATTTGGAGCTAATTTCAGCTGCCTCTTGTCTCTTAAATATAGAAGGCGGAAGTCCAGCCTTTAGACTTTGATTTTTTTACTTAAGGAGACTTGAAAGTTCAATGGGCTATAAAGAATTAAGCTGTTAGGTATGTCAAGGTACTATAAGATTTCCATACACATTTCATGTGATTTATGGGATTGCATTCTAATGTCACATTTATTTTATTCTATTGTGTAGTGTTGGTCTGTAAGTTTGAAATTCAAAGTTATGATGCTAATTAGACTCCTATTGACCTGCAAAAAATAGAGATAAATTTGTCCTTTCAGGAAATAATGTGACATATAGAAAGTTCATATGAAATGAACAAAGGGTTGGCAGCTTCAAGAAAAATATATAAAGAAGGCAATAGTTTTCGAAATATATTAACATGATTTTGCATTTTGCCTGAGGCCCTCTCCTAGGTCATCCTAGAGTATCATCCATCTCAAAAGATAAATAGAACTGTGAAGTCAAGAGTGCAAAAGAAGGAAAACAACTCTTGACTTTTAAATTCCAAGGAATTCCACAGATTAGAAAAAGTCAGACCTAGCTGTAAGAGAGGTTTAATAAAACTGTAAAACTCCACTAACACTTCAAATGTAGTTAATAAAAACTGAGTCTGTGGCATAGATTTGGGGGGAGAAAGGCCTGGAGAAAGCTGTACCAGCAGGTTATCAACTGTGGTTTCTGAGTTTCAGAATTGGAACCAGGCAGGTAAGTAGAATTCAGGTAGGGTATTAGTAAACCTGAAGAGGTTGGATTCTGGAACCTGCTTTCCCTGGAAGGAAGGGGCGTTTGACTCTGCACCTTTAATATGGCCTAGGAGCAATAGCATGTGAGTGTGCATGGAAGAGGTGGTCTAATTCTGTTTCCCAGAGCAATTGCTCCTTCTCAATGGTCTATAGGGGGAATAAGGGAGAATCACTCTGGTCATATATTCTCTCAGAGAGTATCACTGTCAGAGGCGAAGCTTCGGTGAAGCTAAGCGATTCCATGGAAGAGGGCTGTCTAGTCTGAGTGGAAAGTCTGTAGCCTTAAAGCCAATAGCAGTTGACAGTCAAACATCAAATGGAACCTGCTTCTTTGACTAAGGACTCAGAAGTGGCATCAGGAGTGAAGAGACAGCTCAACAGATAGGAGATTGCCCTTGCATGTGGCAGACCCAGATTCAACTCCTGGCACTGCAAATGGGCCCCCAAGTACTGCCAGGAATCACCCCTAAGTATAGAACTAGGACTGAGCCATGAGCACAGTAGGTATGGTCCCAAATAAAAAATAAAAGTGTCATGAAAACTCAAAGCACTCCTGTTCCTAGCCCTACCATGAGATGGGGGTGAATACTCCCTCATAATTAGATGCCACTTTAGGAAGGAAACTAGAAAAGGAGACAGAGAAGAGAGCCTTGAAGAGAACTACAGGAGACCAGCTGCCCAAGAGCTCCTGCCAGTTCTCTCTGTTTCTTCTTCTCACTAGGGTGGGAATTCAAAGCAAAATCAGTAGATACTTGAAGATACTGAAGAAGTGCTGTTCTTCTATTCACTTGAGAATTAAATTGTCTATTGCTTTCTATTTTCTTGCCACACCTGGTAAGACAGACATGGGGCAGAGCTGCTACTGGCTCTCCCTGTGCCCAGCCGCTCATGAGAGCCCGGGAGGGATGACAGGTTCTAGCCCTGGTCTGCCACCCCCAGCAGAGCCTCACAACAAGCCAGTCGACCCCCCACTCCATGAGGGCCTCCATTTTCCACACCCAGACTTCCCCCTCATCAGAACTCCACCCAGCGGACCAGCCTATCACAGCCTGGCTCGCGCAGCCACTTGCTGCTGCGCTGGTTCATCAATAAATGCTGGAATTTTGAGATGACTACAAGAGTATGCTACCCGCACGGCAGAGCCTGGCAAGCTACCCGTGTCGTATTTGATATGCCAGATACCAGTAACAATTATAGACCTCATTCCCATGACCTGATGGAATGGTTTGAGGCTCTTTATGTTCCTGGAGCAAGCAGGTGCCCTTGTGCTTTACTTGCATGAGACAGGTCATATGGACATGACCTGTAGGTGCCCGCCGAGCAAATCGATGATGAATGGAAGACAGTGATACAGTGATATAGTGATACCTGGTAATACTCCTGGCTCTAAACTCAGGAATTACTCTTGGCTGTGCCTCAAGGATCCATATGCGATGATGGGGATTGAACCTGGGTAAGCCACATGCTTGCCTTGCATGTGCTTGCCAAGCGCCCTACTTGCTGTACTATCTCTTCAGTCCCAAACATTTATCACCCTGAGATAAACTATTCTTGCTGCCAGCTCGCATGGGAAGAGGAATACTTCTCATTAATTCAGTCAGGCATTAAGTAGATGTGTGTAAAGGGACTCTAGACTGAAGGTGGTAATGTAGGCAATTTAGAAAGGTAATAAGGACAACAGAAACCGCCACTGCTGTCAGTCCTGAACTTGTCAGCTGCCTCTCCCTGAGGCGAACACACCCCCTTTCAGGCATCCCTTGCAGTTGACAGCCAGAAGGAAGAGATTCCACCAGAGGGCTCTGAAGGAATCCTGGCACATAACCTGAATTTGCCAATGTGCCCCTCATCCCCACCCCTGTGAGGCCCAGTCATCCTGACACTGCCTGGGTCCTCTTCCTTCAGATCATAATATAAAGGTACTGAAATCTGTCCCAGGGGGCACAGGCCACTGTGCTGTTCTGCTTTGCTGAGTGTGCTTGCACTCTCAAAAAAAATTCTTGCTTTGCTCTAGTTTACCCTCATGTCTCTTGCTCACCTCTTTCTTCAAGATATGAAGAATGTGAACAAACCCTGTCCCCTGAACAGCAACAGTTACACACACACACACACACACACACACACACACAC
>JAJIBD010012355.1:0-39392 GCA_021461705.1 Cryptotis parvus
AGAAGAAATAATTATAATTTCACACAAAGTTTATTGTTTTCCCTGTTTACTACCTGGGTTTTTTTCTACTTACTATATTTCAAACATGAGGGATAGTATTTTGTGTTTATTTTCACATAAAAAGGCAAAACCTAATTCTGGTCAATATTATTAAGTAAGGTTATCATATTTGTGACGTTTCAGGTCAAAGTGAAACCTGAGAGTCTCATTTTAGGTTATATTACTGTCAGAATAAATAAGAAATGAAACACTTTAGTCTCATGGACACCTTATGGGTTCTCATAAGGCCATCTTTATGACATAGCTCTTCTTACAATAAATTAATAGATAGAATAACTTCGTTAATGAATGGAATAATTATTGCTATTGCAAAACCTTTATCTGGTATGAGTGTATTAGAGAAAATGTTTTATGGGGCTGGAGTGGTAGTAGATCAGGTAGGGCATTTGTCTTGCATGTGGCCAAGCTGGATTAGATCCCCAGCATCCCATATGGTCCCCTGAGCACCGCCAGGAGTAATTCCTGAGTGCAGAGCCAGGAGGAAAACCTGAGCATCACTGGATGCGACAAAAAGTGTTTCCCTGTAATTTTTAAATATTTATAGCATGTTCATAAGTAATAATGACTATCGAAGATAACTTTTCACAAAGTTATTCTAAATCTGAATATTGCTGCATATAAATTTTACATTTACAATGGTAATGTGTGAAATACTTTTGGTGAAATGCTAAACTTAATGTGATGTTTATTTGTTCTACTGTTTCAGTGTTGGGGGACGGAATCTAGGACCTCATACATGAAAGGCATGTGCTCTGCACTGAACCACACCCACAGCCCTACTATATGTGCCTTGTTTTTTGTCTTTGGGCCACACCTAGCAGTGTTCATGGGCTACTTCCAGTTTAATCTTCTGGAGACCATGCAGTTGAACCTAGGCCTTTTGCATGAAAGCATGTATTCAGACTGTTATCTTTTGACTAGTATACATGTTTTTAAAGGAAAATATGAGGGAATGGAGCATTAGTACAGCACTTAGGTGTTTTCTTTGCCGACTCACCCAGGTTCAATTCATGGCACACCCTATAGTACTCTGAACCCACCAGGAATAATTTATGAGTGCAGATTCAGGAATAACCCTGAACACTGCCAGTGTGGCCACAAAACCAAAAAATCAAAACTAAACTTAAAAGAAAATTCTGAGTGCCAGAGCAATAGTCCAGCGGGTAGGCGTTTGCCTTGCATGTGGCCAACCAGGTTTGATCCTCGGCATCCCATATGGTCCCATGAGCACTGCCAGGAGTAATTCCTGAGTGCAGAGCCAGGTGTAACCCCTGAGCATTGCCAGCTGTGACCCCAAAAAGCAAAAAAATAATCTGGACTCTTTAATGACCATTAATATTTATAAAAGGTCCTCAAACAATTTCGACATAAAATTAAAATTATATTTTATAGATTCTAAAAAAATGCATTAAATGATATACCTTTTGAACCAAATTTAATGGCAGATTTTACATATATATATATATATATATATATATATATATATATACATTTCGTGGGGTTACACCCAGTGATGTTCAGGGGTTATTTCAGGCTCTGCACTCAGGAATTACTCATCTATACCACATTAGTCCTGGTCTGGTGTTTGGGAGCTTCCCCCTGTGGTGCTGGGGGCCCAGTCAGTGCCAGGAGGCTTCTTCCTTGGTGTTGGGGACCGGTCCAGTGCCAGGAATCAGTCTTCCAGTGTTCCCATGTGCAAAGTAGATGCATCCCTTTGAGTTGTCTTTTTTGCTCTCGGATTTTCATTTTTTATCCCTAGTTTCTCTGCATGTGGGGCCTCTGTTGCATCCCCTGCTCAGGGGATCATATGGGATGCCGGGGAATCAAATCTGGGTTGGCAGCATGCAAGGCAAATGCCCTGCCTGCTGTGCTATTGCTCTGTTCCCAGATGATTGTATCTAAATGAAATCAAACTTGAGGCCCAGGAAGGTTCTATATAAGACACTTTCCTTTCTGGGTTATCTTCACTTTGCACAGCCTCACAGTGGTTGGTGTTTGCAATTATTCTCATTTTTGTTAACTCAATGTTTTGTTAACCATTAAGTAATTTGAATGCTTCTACATGATCCCGGGTGCTATTTCCAGATGTAATTATACTAGTACAGTAACTGAATCCTGCATTCTTAGAACTTTGGACTTTAAAGGGATGCCAAGTCACTCAGTGTGAAATTGAAGACGAGTAAACCAGTCTAGAGAGACCAACTGAACTCATGAAGCAAATCATGGGAGATGCTTGGAATCTCCCCAAAATGCCAGGTGGATGTCTGTCTACATTGAACATTTTCTTAAATAACTCTGCCTGTAATCTACCGTGTGTGTGAGTCAGAGGTTAGGTAAGACAGAGAAGGGAATAATGGGCTAATAGTTGTTGGAAATAATAATACCAGCCTAGAACTGAGCATTGAATATAGGCAAAGGGATATACATGATAACCTCTAAATGTATGTACTGCAAGCCACAATGTGTAAGAGAAGGGAGAGAGAGAAAAAGAGAGAGACAGAGAGAGGGAGAGAGAGACACACACACACAGAGAAGCACAGTCCCTTCCATAGAGGCAGGCTGGGGGGAGGAACTCAGGAACACTGATTGATGATGGGAAATGGGCACTGGTGCTGGAATACTATGACTGAAACCCAAACATGAACATTTTTGTAATTGTATATCTCACAGTGGTAAAATAAAAACTTTAAAAACAATAATTCTACCTGTAAATGTGTATATCCATAACTTTTTTTTATAGATACACATACATATGAAATTCTTAAGACAGTTTAGAAAGGTCTCATCTATACCACATTAGTCCTGGTCTGGTGTTTGGGAGCTTCCCCTGTGGTGCTGGGGGCCCAGTCAGTGCCAGGAGGCTTCTTCCTTGGTGTTGGGGGACCGGTCAGTGCCAGGGAATCAGTCTCCCAGTGTTCCCATGTGCAAAGTAGATGCGTCCTTTGAGTTGTCTTTTTTGCTCTCGGATTTTCATTTTTCATCCCTAGTTTCTCTGCATGTGGGGCCTCTGTTTGCATCCTATTTAGCGAGACCATAGTATGGATAAAGTGTATGGCTGTTTCGTGGAGGCTCCTATAGCTTGGCCTGCCTCTATATCATGTCTGGCCACATCCAGGGAGGTCAGAACTCAGTTGTTGACAACACCTGCTGAACTATCGTCCAGTCATGTGCACTGAGGGAGAAGGAAAAACATGAGTATCATAGAACTGCCAAAGTCTATCATTGCCATGACCTATTTTGCACTCAGGGGCCACTTG
This sequence comes from Cryptotis parvus, assembly GCA_021461705.1. NCBI lineage: Eukaryota > Metazoa > Chordata > Mammalia > Eulipotyphla > Soricidae > Cryptotis > Cryptotis parvus. The sequence continues at coordinate 3,318 of JAJIBD010012355.1, forward strand.
CAGACACAATGGGGAATAGAAATACTAGCAATTAAGGAGTCTTTCTCCATGCTTTTAAATATTTAAGAACCACCCAAGAATTCAAAAAAGTTCTCTGGGAAGTCTTGTATCTGGCCCAGGATGCCAGAGTATGGAACTACTGCTCCACTTTAAGCAGTAAAAAGACAGTTTCAAGATTTGCCAGCAATTGGGGCTATCCAAGAAGTGAGGTTTCAGGACAAACCTCTGCTCCCCAGGCTTGAGAGGCAGATGAATCTTTTCACATATCACAGCAGAGATCCAAGAGCAGAAATCTCTGAGGGAGTTCCTGCCAGGCAGGAATGCTCTGCCTGTAACTGAGGTCAGTGTGGACACATCAGTTCATGAGGACACATTGGGAGGCATACATGTAATTGGGGGATAGTGGTGGTTCTTAACTCCAGACTGCTACCAGATGCTCACAGTGATATTGGAGACAATCCTCTTGTGCTATTGTTGACAGGGGGTGAGAAAAAAGGAGCTATTTTTGGAATGCTCTAGAGCATTCTGTTCACCAGGCCTATCCTCAGGAGAAATGACTTTAGCAGTCTAAGGCACCCAAGAAAGAAAGCACACAATTCCATTTTCCTCTATCCTATCAAGCTGGGAGGGAATACTCAAGTCCAGGCCTGTCTAGAGAGGGTAAAAAAAAAAACAACAACAACCCGGAGACTAAAGAGATAGTACAGCGGGTAAGGCTTGCACACAAATCCCTGGTTTGATACCTGGCATCCTGGCATCCCTTTATGGTTCACTTAGCCTGCCAGAAGTGATCCTTGAGTGCAGAGGCAGGAGTTAACACTGAGCACAGCCAGGTGTGACCCCCCCCCAAACCAAACAAACACCCCCCAACCCATATGCTATCTTCAGGAAACCCATTTTAAATACTAACACATCACTTGATCACTTGATCACTTGAATCCCGTTATTCATCGATTTGCTCGGCGGGCGCCAGTAACATTTCCATTGGACCCTATCACGTGCCAATGTAGCCCAATGGCATCTGGTTGATTCAGGAATATGAAGAGCCTCAAACCGTTCCTTCAGGGTCTTAACAAGGACGTCTGACCATCTTGTAGGTGGGCGGCCACGTGATCTTTTGACATCCCATGGGATCCAGTCGGTAACGGCTCTAGTCCAGCGGTTGTCTCCAAATCGCATTACATGTCCAGCCCATCTGATTTTGAAGCCTTGGCAAACGAGACAGCGTCCCTGATTCTGGAATAGCGACGGAGGTCAGAACTCCGGATTCTTCATTCACTTGAGTGAGACGTGATATTCCAAGCAAGCTCTTTTCGATTCCTCTCTGGGAGACCCGAATAGCATTCTCATCCTGCTTTCATAGGGCCCAGGTCTCTGAGGCGTATGTTAATGCAGGGAGAACGGTGGAGTCAAAGAGATGTGCCTGGAGCCGGAGGTTCTTTGTCCTTTTAGCTATTTCTTCGATGCCTTTGAAGGCATTCCATGCCGCTCCTCTTCCTCCCGCGCAGCTCAGGTTTTAGGTCATTCATCATGTTGACTTCTCGACCTAGGTACACATAACTGCTGCATTCAGAGATGTTTGTTCCATTGAGAGAGAATGGGGCCTCTGGAACTAGTTCATTTCTCATGAACATAGTTTTCTTTAGATTCAGCTGTAGACCTATCTTTCCACATTCTCGGTCAAAGTCAGCCAGCATTTGTGCCGCTTGGCTAATGTTTGGTGTTATTAGAACGATGTCATCAGCAAAGCGGGTGGTGGTGTAGTTGCCAACCATCTATCTTCACTCCCATTCCTTCCCATTCTAATTGTCTCATGATGTTCTCGAGGGTGGCGCTTTGAATGCTTTATTACTGGTCTTGTGAATACTAACACATGAATGCTTTAAAAGTAGACAAGGGGGGTGGTGGTCAGAGAGATCTAACAGTGGCAGGGTGCTTGCATTGCATGTGGCCAGTCTGGTTTGATTCCCTTGAAATATATCCTGTCCTGAGCACTGCAGCCAACAGATGTGATTCCTGAGTGCAGAGCCAGGAATAAATCCTTAGAACCACTGAGTGTGGTCCAAAAGCTAAAAGGAAAAAAAAAGTAGATGAAGGGAGAAAGACAGACCATATTAACTGGGGGGGGAGTAATTAAAGTAGAAATACTGGGGCAGGAGCGAAAGTTCAGTGGGTAGGGTGTTTGCCTTGCATGCAGCTGACCAGGGTTCAATCCCAGCATCCCATATGGTCCCCAAGTACTTCCAGGAGTAATTCCTGAGTGCAGAGCCAGGACTAACCCCTGAGCATTGCAGAGTGTGACCCAAAAAGCAAAAATAAATAAATAAATAAAATAAAAATAAAGTAGAAATGTTTCAGTTAGCTTCAGGCAAGCAGAATCAAAGGGAGGAAAGCTACCAGGGATAAATAAGGGCATTGCATAATGATAAAGGAATAAATTCTTCGATTAGAAATAACAAATCTTAGTTGTGTACCTGACTACAGAGGATCGGACTATGTGAGCCACAGAGCAGAATGCCACGGAAAGAAGATATGTAAATATAGTCAGTGGCTCTCTGATCAAGGACCAAAGGCAATGTGGTGAAGTAATGATAGTCTTCGATAAAAGATGCTGAAATATCTGGACATCCACATACAAAAAATTATCTTTCACAAGACCAGTACTTGTGGTCATTAATTTTACCCCAAAAGTTGAAAATTTATGTCCGGATGAAAGCCTACACATAGATATGCGATTTCATTCATAATTACCCAGGCTTGGAAGCAATGAAAATGCCTATCACAATGTGAACATATTAATAAACCTTGATACAGCTTTTTAAAATTTTATTTGTAAATTTTAGGGACCAGAGAGATAGAACAGTGGTAAGGCGTTTGTCACACACATGGTTGACCCGAGTTTTGATCCCTAGCATCCCATGGTCTCCTCAGTACCACCAGCAGTAATTCCTGTGTGCAAAGCCAGAAGTAAGTCCTGGGCATTGCTGGGTATGGACCACCTCGACAATGCCTTTAGGCACTCTGGTTTATAATACTGGTAACAAGAGGGTTTCATGTATAACACAATCCAGCACCATGCCCTCTTGCAGAATGATCACAGTTCCTCTGCCATTATCCCAGTGCCCACCCCCAGCCCCCTCTTCATTTCCCCCTGCGGAAGCTTTGAAGACTGTTTCTTGGTTTCTGTTGCTTTTGTTATACCTCTACTTTGTTTCTTTTTATCCCACACATGAGCGAGACCATTCAAGGAGGGAGATCATTCAGTCTTGATACATCTTTACCAGTTTCCCAATGATGGCCACACTGAGGGGGTACAGGAATCATATCTAGTGTGTTTCAGGGACAGCAGCATCCTTGGATGCAGTTGGGGGGTAGGATTTCTTTTCTTGGAAAGACCATTTCCATGGGGGTGCTGAGTGGTTTTGTTTTGGAACAGGTGGCTGTATGTAAAATAAGTTTAGGAACCTCTGATAGACAACGGAATATTTTTCAGTACTACAGAGAAAAGAGCTATGAAGCCTTGAATGAAGGCGAGGAAATTTAAATGCACTCTATTAAGTGAAAGGAGACAATTTCAAAAGGCTACATATGATGTAACTAACTATATATTTGGTAAAGGCAAAACTGGACAGAGTGAAAAGATCTAATGGTGGGTGGAGAGATAATACAGAGGGTGGGCCCTTGCCTTGCATGCAGAAAGCCTGGCATTAACCCTTGGCACTTTAGGTGCCCAGCACCTGCCGGGAGTGATCCCTGTGCTCAGTCGGGCATGGAGGAAGGAAGGATGGAAGGAGGGAGGGGAAGGAATGAAAACAGAAAGGAAAGGATCCCAGGTCCAGCTTGGAAGCTTGCCACAAATGGTGGTGGGGGAGGGCAGCCAGACTAGAGAAGGGACCACTATGAGAAAGATAGTGGCAAAAGTCAGAAATGATCGCTCTAGATAAAAACTGCATGCTGAAAGTAGGTAAAAGGACAAAAATGATAAACTTTCAGTACCTGTATTGCAAACCGTAATGGCCAAAAGGAAAGATAGCGAGAAAGAAGAAAAGTGCCTGCTATAGAAGCAGGGAGGGGGCAGGACGGAAACTGGGACATTGGTGGTGGGGAATGCACACTGGTGAAGAGGAAGGGCAATGGAACATTGTATGACTGAAACCCTTTTTGTATCTTTCTGGTGATTCAATAAAAAATTTAATATTCCCACATCACAGCCACCCCCCCCAAACAACCCAAACATCCAAGGGCCTGATAACATGGGGGTTAATGCGTGTGCTTTGCATGTGGCCTATTCAGTTCGATTCCCAGTAACTCATGTTCCCCAAGCATCAGGAATGGTTTGGGTAATGCCCCCACACAGGGATCTTGTGGCACTGCACATTCGCTTCTCATTTACCAGGAGTGACTGTGGGGCTCCTGAGCACCTGTGTGGAATGCAGGGCACTGAGGGTAGTGGCACCACTGTACATGCCATATTTGTCAAAATCCACAAATCTAAGAATAAATGTAAGCGTAAAATGAAGACCTTTAGCGAGATAGTGATGTATCAACATAGAAGATGTGAATAGATTACCGCTGCAATGCAAGAGGTCAGTAGTGGGGAGACTGTTTCTGTGTGTGTTCTGGGGAGTAGGACCAGGGAGTATACTGGAACTCTGTACTTCCGGGTCAATTTCTTTTTTTTTTCTGTTTTGGGTCACACCAGTGATGTTCAGGGGTTACTCCTGGCAGTGCTCAGGGACCATATGGGATGCCGGGGGATAGAACCCAGGTCGGCCACGTGTAAGGCAAATGCCCTACCCGCTGTGCTATTGATCTGGCCCCCTGGCTCAATTCTTGTGACCCCACAGCTGCTCTAAACAATACTTTATTAATCAAAACAAAACAACTCTCCCCCTGCATCCCTCACCTGACTCTGAGAAATCATTGTCTAAATAACCAACTGATTTCATAATATTTTTGAGACCAAAATTTTTTGTGAGAGGGTAGGAAGGAGAGGGTAGGGGAAAAAACTTTGGAAAAGCTATACATTTGACATAAAAATATAGCACACCATGAGCAAAAAAAAAAAAAAAAAAAGAAAAAGAAAAAGAAAACCATGAGCAGTAAATGAAATATACTTGTGAAAAGGAATTTATCCTGGATGTCATAGGGCAGGGCTCAGGGGCCATGCAGTATTCTACTGTGTGAAGGTGAAGTATGGAAACCACTAGAGCCAACCAACACTACTGGGAGTCTAGGGCCTCAATAACAACTATTAAACTTTAAAAAATGTAACTCAAGGAGTCATGTTTTGGGGTGGGTGGAAGTGATTATAAGGCGATAGGATCGGAGGTGTGATCATTGCATGTCTGAATGTCTAAAATTTAAAAAAAAACAGAGCACAGTAGAAACAGGTTGAAAATTATTACTTTTCTTTGACTCCTAATATCACCCTTCCCCCAAAAATCACTGATCTAATTTTTCCAAGGCAGAAATTCGATTTTTTTTTGGGGAGGGACCATATGGAGTCCCTAAACACAGGGGGACTAGCTGGGGATTTACTTCATAGGGTTTTCGACTAACTTCAAGGACACAAGGTGGAGGATATTTTAATACCTATTCAATTTTCATCCTGGGAGGGAGGTGTCAAACCTACGCCTCACACAGGGAAGTGCTCTACCATGGAGTCACATCCCTGGCTTTATAATCAAAATACAGTGTTAGCTAATTTCTTCAGTGGCTCCCAAAAGTAAGAGAGATACCTGAGTAGGGGAGAGATGGTACAGAGGTCTACCCAGGTTCGATCTCCCGCATCCCATATGGTCCCCGGAGCACCGCCAGCAGTAATTCCTGAGTGCAGAGCCAGGAGCAACCCCTGAGTATCGCCGGGTAGCTGTGACACAAAAACAGGAGATACCTCTCCCCAGGAAAGAGATACTAATCAAAAATTAGGCGGCCTGCCCCGCATTGCTTTAAGGCCAGTGAGCGCTTCTCCGAACAGCTGCTGGAGTGCCTGTTAGCATGCATGGGACCTGACAGATGATCTTATTTTGCACGTTTCATTTCAGGCCCACGAAAACGCAGACTTTTACACCTCGCATGTCAAACCCAGCAACTCTAGCTCTTCGTGGTCATCAGACATCATTTTTTTTCTTTTTTTAGGTCATTACAGTAACAATTATAGACCTCGTTCTCATGACCTGAAGGAATGGTTTGAGGTTCTTCGTGTTCCTGGAGATGCCCTTGGGCGACACTAGGGTGCAGGACAAATGGAGATGTTACTGCTGCCTGCAGAAGCAAATCGATGATCGACGGGAAGACAAGAGATACAAGCGATAGGTCGCACCCAGGTGGTCGAGACTTACATCCCGGCGGGGCTCGGGGGACTATAGCGGGGTATCGGGGATCGCGCCCCGGTAACCGCTTGCACAGATGTCTTTCCTTCGGCCTCCGACCCTCAAGCCCCTTTTCTCGTCTCCATCGTCTCTGACAGCTGCTTCCTCAACCCCGCGCAGCAGTGTGCAGGGCGCGCTTCGTCCACGTAAAACAAGGCAGGAACTTGTCCCCACGTTTGGTCAAAGGCCCTAAGTCCCCTTCGATGCCTCTGTCCACGGCTCCCCTTCCACTAGCAAACTCGGGTGAACCCCGACATCTGCTCACCGTCCCTTGCTTCTAGAAGATTCGCGACCTCACGGCCTCGCCCCGCCTACGGACACCGACGTCCTCTAGCCCCGGCTTCCGTTTCCCAAGAGAAAGCGTAAACTCCTGGCTTTATAGGCTTTCGGCTACCCGCTAGCCGCTTTCTCTCCCTGCAGCAACCCGCGGCAACCTGCCGGGACGAGGATCCCAGCCCGCAACTCCGCTCCGCCGCGAGCATCACTTCCGGCCTGCGGTGTAGCACCTAAAGCGGTCCGTCCGCCTCTGCCGGCGCTTCCTACCGCTCGGTCCTCACCGCTCGCATGGGGGGATCGGGGAACGTCGGGCCGATTCCTCCCAACAAGACGCTCTGAGGGTCTTCTCCGGCCCGACAAACCCGGAGCCGCAGCGGAATCTCAGGGCGGCGGCCGGGTGGTAGCGGTGGGGAACGTTTGTCGGGGAGGCCGGCGTTAGGCATACCCGGAAGCGGCGCTGTGTGGGAGCCTGGCCGCCGCCGGGGGCGGGAGCCAGGTACCGGGAGGTAGACGCGGCGCCACGGGCAATCCGGCGTGTCAGGCGCGGACGCCGCGCGGCAGGACCGTGAGCCCGTGTGCTGGGGCCTCGGTTTCGGCGGTGCTTGGTCCGGGAGACCGGGGCCTCGCGGGCCGACAGGGCTGGCGAGGCGGCCGGGAGGGAGCCGCTCGGTGCCTCAGCCTCGCCCTCCGGGGGACCCGTCGCCTGAGGGGAAGAGTTGAAGAGAGTCGAGTTGCCTGGCGGGACTGTCGCGGCCCTGGCGTTCGCGGAGCCTGCCAGCCCCTCGAGGGTGGCGAGTGGCCGCTAAGGGGGCGGCCGGTGCCGTCGGGTCCCTGTCCTGAGCGCGGGTGTCCGCGTGTCCCTCTCCTCAGTGCCTGCACCCGGATCCCTCAGCCTCCGTCCGGTGCAAGATGCTGGAGTCCTACGTGACCCCCATTTTAATGAGCTACGTGAATCGCTACATCAAGAACTTGAAGCCTTCGGACCTGCAGCTGTCGCTGTGGGGCGGGGACGTGGTTCTCAGCAAGCTGGAGCTGAAGCTGGACGTGCTGGAGCAGGTAAGCGGCCGCCCCAGCCCCGCGAGTGCCGCCCGACGGGGGCTCGACCTGGGCGCGCGCCGTGGACTGGGAGCAACGGGGACCCTCGCCCCCTCCACACGTATACCCCGGAGTTGCCCGCCTGGAGGAAAAGCGCTTCATTGTTCAGCTGGGTTTTTTGTTTTTCCTGGCGTTCACGGGAATATGCTTATGGACTTTGCCAAGATTCTGGAGGAAGCTGGAAAAGAATCTCTCTCTCTCTCTCTCTCTCTCTCTCTCTCTCTCTCTCTCTCTCTCTCTCTCTCTCTCTCTCTTTCCCTCCCCCTCCCCTCCCTCCCTCCCCTCCCCCAAAGCGACCTGGGAGGCAACTTCCCTCTGTTAGTAAGACGCTGGGGCTAGACTGGCTTCTGCAGAGTCGAGCCCAGGACTGACAGTTCCCCGAAATGTTACCCGGGGAATGTCGCTCGCTTGTTGGTTTCTTTCAGCTCGAGCAGTGGAGAAGCCGGACCTTTCGGCAAAGTTCCTACTTCGGTTCATTCACTTGGTGCATTTCTTACCCAGGTCAGCTAACGGGTAGGCTGGAGGACGCAAAAAATTCTCTCTGCAAGTGCAGGAACAGTCAGGCGTCCAGCTGCTGTGGAGGAGATGAGGGGCGGTGGAATCTGACAGACTAAGTCAGTTGTGGGTGTTCGGCTGCTTCCTCTGCTGCTGAGTCAAGAGTTCACGCTAAAATATGGTCTTGGCCCCTTCTCTCCAAATCTCCTTATCTTAATGCTTTTATTAAAAAGCAAAACGAGCACAGATCCTAAAGGAGCTGCTCTTTACATATGTGTATGCATCTCTAACCACCGTTCAGGTCAAGAACTAGAACATTCCTAGCACCCAAGTGGCACCCTTGTGCCCCCCCAGTCGGTACCTTCACCCCTACACCAAGTGACTGCTATCCTGACTTCTATGAATATAGAAATCTTTTTTTTTTTTTTTTTTTTTTCTCGGGCTCAATAAAGTTTTATTGCAACACTGCATGTCCATGTCTATAACTCTTCTGGTGATCCCAGAGCAGGCTGAGTTTATAGAGACTTTTTTTTTTTTTTTTTTTTTGTTTTATTTTTTTTTTTTTTTTTTTTTTAAACATTTTATTATACCACCGTGAGATATACATTACAAGTTGCTCACGCTTGGGGTTTCGGTCACACAGTGTTCCAGCACCCCGCCCTCCACCAGTGCCCCCTCAGCCACCACCCATGTCCCCAATTCCCTCCCCCTCCCACATCCCGCCTAAATGGCAGGTTCTTTATCTCCTCTCCTCTCCCTCTCTCTCTCCTCCTTCTCCCACACATTGTGGGTTGCACCACGACACTTAGAAGCCATCATTTGTATTTTTTGTCTGTCCTTAATGCTCAGTTCTATGTTAGCATCAGAACTTTAGACATTTATTCACTCATGTTCCTTTCTCTATCTAAACCAACCTCTGACTCCCACACGTTTGTGGTAATTTCCACTTTTGGTAAGATCACCTAGTATATTTATGCCATGCAAATAAATGCAGTCATTCTATGTCTCTCCCTTTCCTTCTGACTAATTTCACTCAACATGATTCTTTCCATGAATATAGAAATCTTTTACTTGTATTTGAACCTGAATGAATCGGAGTCATTTGTCATATTTGTATTTGTGTCTGACTTAGTTCTTAAGGCCAAGGTGAGCTCAGGTCATTTAAGCGGCAGGTGTATATGAGCAGCCGCTCATATATGAACAAGTTTGTATGTATACAAGGTATATAGACCTATCTATATAGATATTGATATCTATATACCTATATATATCTATATCTATAGATATATCTCTATACTTTGTAGTGTGCCCTTCAAAGCTCACTATTTGTTACACTGTTTTCCTGTTGATACACTCTTAGGATGTCTCTACTTTTTCAGCTTTTAATTTGTGTGTTCACAGAGACAGAAACTGTAGTGGCATACATGCCACTGAGCCACATCCTGCGCCTTATTTCTACTTTTGATTATTGAGAAGAAAGTGTTGATGAATATCCTTATACTTGTAAATTGATGGTCCTTGGTGTATTTCCCTTTGGTGTATACCCAGGAGGTAGTCTTTTAAAATTTTTTTTAACTATATCACCGTGTGATACACAATTACAAAAATGTTCATGATGGGTTTCAGTCATAAATTATTCCAGCACCTGCCCCTCCACCAATGTCCTATTCCAGTGCCCTATTCCCACTCCAATGCTCCTAAATTCCCTCCCCCTCCCACAGCCTGCCTCTGTAGCAGGCACTTTTCCTTTTCTTCTCTCACTTTTCCTTCTCTCTTTCTCTATCTCTCTCTCACACATTATGGCTTGCCCTACAAACATTTAGGGTTTATCATGTAAATTTCTTTGTGCATATTCAATGCTTAGTTCTAGTCTGGCGTTAATATTTCCCACAATTAGTATAACACTGATATGTATTTATATTCCATTAATGAATGCAGTCATTTTATATCTGTCCTTTTCCTTCTCACTAACTTTGCTCAGCATGATAATCTCCATGTCCATCCATTTGCAGGTAAATTTCATGACTTCATCTTTTTCTGACAGCTGCATAGTATTCCATTGTGTAGATGTACCATAGTTTCCTTTAGCCAGTCTTCTGTTCTCGGGCATTTAGGTTGTTTCCAGATTCTGGCTATTGTGAGTAGAGCAGCGATGAATACAGAAGTGCAGATAGTGTTTCTGCTATGTGTTTTTGAGTCTCCAGGGTATATTCCCAGGAATGGTTTGGCTGGGACAAATGGCAGCTCAATATCTAGTTTTTGGAGGAATAGCCATATTGTTTTCCAGAAGGGATGGACTACTCGGCATTCCCACCATCAGTGGATGAGAGTGCCTTTCTCCCCGCATCCACGCCAGCACTGGTTGTTCTTGCTTTTTTGGATATGTGCCAGTCTCTGTGGTGTGAGATGATACCACAGAGACTATTGTTTGATTTGCATCTCCCTGATGATTAATGATGAAGAGCACTTTTTCATATGCCTTTGGCCTTTCGAATATCTTCTTTTTGGAAGTTTCTGTTCATTTCTTCTCCCCATTTTTTGATGGGGTTGGCTGTTTTCTTGTAAAGTTCTACCAGTGCCTGATATATTCTGGATATTAACCCCTTATCAGATGAGCATTGAGTGAATATTCTTTCCCAGTCCGTGAGCTGTTTCTGTATCTTGGTCACCGTTTAATTTTGATGTGCAGAAGCTTTTCAGTTTTATATAATCCCATTTGTTTATCTTTGCTTTCATTTGTTTTGTCAGTGGTGTTTCGTCTTTGAAGATGCCTTTAGCTTCAGTGTCGTAGAGTGTTTTCCTATGTTTTCTTTGATGCACCTTATTAGATTCATGTCTGATGTTGAGATCTTTAATCCATTTTGAGCTGACTTTTGTGCATGGTGTTAGAAGGTCTAAGTTCATTTTTTTACATGTAGCTGCCCAGTTTTCCCAGCACTATTTGTTGAAGAGGCTTTCTTTGCTCCATTTAATACTTTTTTTCTCCTTTATCAAAGATTAAGTGATCGTATATTTGAGAGTGTGATTCAGGATATTCAGTTCTATTCCATAGGTCTACAGGTCTGTCTCTATACCAATACCATGCCATTTAATTATTACTGCTTTGTAGTAGAGTTTGAGGTTGGGGAAATTGATACCTTCCATCTTCCTATTTCCCAAGGATTGCTTTAGCTATTCATGTGGGTTTATTATCCCAGGAGTTAGTCTTAGCAGGTACTGCCCAATACTTTTCTGAAGTTGCACCAATGATAAATGAGAATTTGAGTTACTTTATGTTTTTTGTTATTTTATATGTTTGATATTTAATTTTGATCCTGTTTTGTCAGTTTATTTCTTGCAGTACTACCCATTTTAAATTTTCAGGCTTGCATTGCTCTAAATCAAGTATGCTGTTTTAATTTTAGTTTTATATGGTGGGTATGTAATGGTAGTTCATTCTAATGTATTTTTTTGAGATTTATCCTTTTGCCGTTTTTCAATTGGTTCATAATTCTTATTGAAGCATATTCTGGGCTTTGGGGTCAAACCCACCTGCTCAGGGGCCATTCTTGGTTCTGTGCTTAGGAGTGACGTTTGCTGTCTTTGAAGAGCATATGTGGTGCCAGGGATTGAACCTGGGTTAGCAAGTACATCCAAGGCAAGTACTTAACCTTCTGTACTATTTCTCCAAGCCCCTTTTACTAAAATTTAAATTTGCTTTTCCCTAATGGTTTTTACTATATTTTCATGTTCCACTTAATGTCCTTTATTGTAAGCTTTTTTTTTTTTTTTCAAATTAATTTTTTTTCCTTACTGATATCTAGTAGTCCTTTATATATTTTAATCATGAATCCTTAGCTAGGTAAAAGTTTTATGTATCAGTGTGGTGATTAGAGTATGTCCCAATGTGGTGTCTTTTTACACACTGAAAAATGTCTTTGGGGGCTGGAGAGAGCATTTAGCAGACTCAGTTTATGGTGTGCATCCATAAGGCTTGGGTTCCATTCCCAGCACAGTGTGTTTCCCAAGCAGAGAGTCAGCCAGAGTCTGTCCCAGCACTGTGGGATATTGAACCCTCTCAGTGTCTTTTTGATGAACAGAAGTTTATTTTTTGAGACCCGTTTTATTAGTCTTTTCATTAAATGATTTTTTTTCTTTTCAGATTTCCTTTAAGGGATCTTTGTTCTAAAGTTATGTGATTTTTTACCTGTTTTATATTAGAAAATTGTATTTATTTATTCATCTAAAATCAGTAGTTTTACATGTGTGAAGTAGAGGTGAAGTTATTTTCTTCTCACTGATATATCATGGATCCATTTGTTGAATCCCTTTTTTTCTTACTGAATTCCTTTAAATCAGGTTGTTATTTGTGTGTCTTATTCTTTTTTTGGGGGATCTACTCTTTTTTGGGGGGTCACAGAGATGTTCAGGGGTTATTCCTGGCTCTGCGCTCAGGAATTACTCCTGGTGGTGTTCAGGGAACCATATGGGATATCGGGGATCAAACCTAGGTCGGTCATGTGCAAGGCAAAACTCCCTACCTGCTCTGCTATCGCTCCAGCCCTGGGTGGAAGGATGTAGATGTGAACTACTCTTGTGTTGCTACTTACACTGTTTTTATAGTCTTATCTCTTAGTGCAGTCTTACCATTTGGTTCTTCTTCAAGATTGTCTAAACTATTATAGGTCTTTTACATTCCCATATATATTTTAATTCAGTTTATAAGTTTTAGAGTTTCTCCCTAAATGGGAAGCCCATCATTTTTCAAATTAAAAATACTTTTTTTGTGCACCATCAAAGTAGGTGCTTTGTCACTTCTGGCAGTTCTGAATTCTCGACCAATTGGCCAGTTCAGTTCTGCTCAGGCCCTGAGTGCTGGGGATCACCAGCACCACAGATGTTGATGCTTGGGGATTCCAATATTATATCCTTCAGTGATTAGGGGACCCATGTGGTGTCAGGGATCTAACTGGGTCAGGCACATAGAAGACAAACTCCTTAAGCCCTGTTCTTTCTGGCTCCCTTGTTAAAGAAAAACATTTTAATTGGTTGACATAACATTGATTTACAAGAGTGTAGGAATATAAAGTGCTCACTTCCGTCTGCCACCAAAATGCCAGTAATGGTTCACTAATGTTTTTTTTTTTTTTTTGGGTCACACCCGGCAATGCTCAGGGTTTACTCCTGGCTCTGCACTCAGGAATTACTCCTGGCGGTGCTCAGGGGACCATATGGGATGCTGGGGATCGAACCTGGGTCGGTTGCGTTCAAGGCAAGCGCTCAACCTGCTGGACTATCGCTCTGGCCCCTGGTCCACTAATGTTTATAGAACACTTTCCTTCCACTCTTATCCTTCTTCCCTGCCCCTCTTCCTTGGACCTAGCCCTCAAAGTGTAAGGGTTTGCCAATAGTGGACCATTTCTATTGCTTTGATTCTTTATATATCATACAAGTGAGATCATCTGATATTTTTCTTACATTTACTTAATTCACTCAATGTTTATGCTTTGGCAAATGGCAAGACTTCATCTTATAGCTGAGTAGTATCACTGTATCACAGTCTTCTCGTTCATCATCGATTTGCTCGAGCGGGCCCCCTGTAACATCTCCATATGTCCTGTCTCATGCTAGTAGAGCCCAAGGGCACCTGCTTGCTCCAGGAATATAAAGAGCCTCAATCCATTCCGGAATGAGGTCTATAATTGTTACTGGTATTTGGCATATCAAATACTACATCTATGCCGTGCATACTCTTGTAGTCATCTCTAAGTTCAGCATTTATTGATGAACCTCGGGGCTGCAGGCCACGCGAGCCAGGCTATGATAGGCTGGTCTGCTGGGTGGAGTTCTGACGCAAGGGAAGTCGGATGTGGAAAATGGAGGTCCTCTTGGAGTGGGGGGGGGTCATCTGGCTTGTTGCAAGGCTCTGCTGGGGTGGCGGGCCAGCGCTAGAATCAGCCATCCTACTGGGCGCCTCGTGAACGGCTGGGCACAGGGAGAGCAAGTAGCAGCTCTGCCCCATGTCTGTGAGTCTCTTGAATAAAGTTAAAATACACAAATGACAAGATTCCAGAGGCTGATGTCTCATCAGGTCCCTGGGCACATCCTTTAAATCAATTTAATGAATGGCCCTTTGCGAGCACATAAGCCAGGCCTTTTCTTTTCTTTCTTTCTTTCTTTCTTTCTTTCTTTCTTTCTTTCTTTCTTTCTTTCTTTCTTTCTTTCTTTCTTTCTTTTCTTTCTTTCTTTCTTTCTTTCTTTCTTTCTTTCTTTCTTTCTTTCTTTCTTTCTTTCTTTCTTTCTTTCTTTCTTTCTTTCTTTCTTTCTTTCTTTCCTTTCTTTCCTTCTTTCCTTCCTTCCTTCTTTCCTTCCTTCCTTCCTTCCTTCCTTCCTTCCTTCCTTCCTTCCTTCCTTCCTTCCTTCCTTCCTTCCTTCCTTCCTTCTTTCTTTCTTTCTTTCTTTCTTTCTTTCTTTCTTTTTCTTTCTTTCTTTCTTTCTTTCTTTCTTTTCTTTCTTTCTTTCTTTCTTTCTTTCTTTCTTTCTTTCTTTCTTTTTCTTTCTTCCCTCCCTCCCTCCCCCCTCCCTCCCTCCCTCCCTCCCTCCTTCCTTTTTTAATTTTTTTATTTTGACACTTACAAAGATATACAATTAAAAAGTTCATATTTGGTTTTTGGTCATACAGTGTTCCAGCATCCATCCCACCACCAGTGACCATCTCCCACCACCAACATCCCCGGTTCCCTCCCCCCTCTCCCAGCCCTCCTCCATGGCAGGTTCTTTATTTCTTTCCCTTTCTCTCTCTTTCTCTTTTCCTTCCCCCCAGACTATGGATTACAGAACATACATTAAAGGGTTGTCATGTGTATCTTTTTGCCTCTATTTAATGCTCAGTTCTAAAGCCAGGCCTTTTCTACACGTAAAACTCACCTTCTTCTCTCGTCTTCCCTTAACTTCATACAGATAAAGCAACTCATAGCCAAGAATATGGAAATTATTTCAAAGAGTTCATACATCAGTAGGAACCCCAGAATCCTGTCCACATAAAAAGCAGCATACAGTTAAGCTGCAGCAGTCACTTACGCAATAAATGCCATACTCAAACTAACAATTTTTAAAGAATTTTTTCCTTTGTCATACCCTGCTTTCATCTCCTTATTACCCAAATTTCAAATAAACGATCACCTGACTAAAAAGAAGGTGGCAAAAGTGAACTGTTGAACTCTTTCACTGCTATTGTGTTTCAATATGTGTGTTTCTTTAGGTTTGTGTATAGAAACTTTATAAACTTTTCTGACCCTTCATTGGGGCGTGTGTCTGAGTTATTTTTGTAGTCATCATTTGTTTTTATATAGGTGGCAATTTCAGTAATTTTTATAGGATTCGGTAAAGCCTGGCAAGCTACAGTGTTTTGTTTACTTTTTATGCCAAAGACTAGTAACTATTATGGACCTCAGTTCCATAACCTGAAGAATGGTTTCGGGCTCCTCCTGTCCCTGTAGCAAGTAGATGCCCTTGGGTTGCACTTGCTTGTGTCAGGACTAATGGAGGTTACTAGTGCCCACTCGAGCAAATCGATGAACAATGGGAAGACAGTGCAGTGATACAGTGATTTGTAGGATTGATTTATAGCATACGCTGCCAGCTCTTGTCTGAGAAGATTTTTGTCTCTCAAATCTGAATGACAGATTTGCAGGGGTAGTGGATCTAGGTTGATAGTTTTTCTGTTTGAGTACGTTGAGTATGCCATTCCTCTCGTTTCTTGTTTGTCTTATATCATTGACGATCTGTTCTGGTTCTGTTATATACCTTGTATTTGTAGTCGTTCCCTTTCTCTTGTTGCTTTGTCTTTTGTTTATACCATCTTGATTACTTTTGTCTTTTGTTTTTACCATTTTGATTTCGGTGTTTTGGGCGTTGTTTTGAGTCTATTCTTTTTTAGTTGTCTTTGGGCCTCTTGAACTGTGCCAGAGCCTTCCTTTAAAGACTGGAGAAGTTCTCAGGTATTATTTCTTCTACCAGTTGTTATTCCCCTTTCTCTTTCTCCTCTCCTGCTGGTAGTTTTGTGATTTGGAGTTTTTTCCTCTAGCTGTTTTTCATTAAAGTATATATATTTTTCCTTTTTTTTTTTTTTTTTTTACTTTTGCCACTTAATTATTGCTGCTGGCTTATCATTTTGTCTTTTAGTTCACTGATAGAGTTCTCCACATTCAGAATTCTGTTTCTGTGGTTTGCTGTTGTATTCTTTAACAACTTTAGTTCCATTTGTATGGATTCTTTCATACTCTACATCAGTTCTTTGAGTTGATTAAATTTCTCTCCCAGTGATTGCTTAATATTCATTGCCATTGCATGGAGTGCTAATTTGAGTTTCTCCTTGATGAGACTTGAGAGTTTTGCTTAGCTTGAGGACTTATCTGGGCTTAATGTCCCAATTTAAAAGTGGAGATAGATTTCTTTCTTTTCCTGTTGTCTTAGAATTTTGTGGGTTCAGACAGTTGAGCTTTAGATTCCTTATTATCTGAGTATTGGTCTGATTCATTATTTTACAAGAGGCTACTGTATAAAAATCTGTTATTCTGACTGCTGCCTTTACCCTGTAGTAGTATTTCATTGGGACAGGCTGGTATAGTCTGTGCTTCTCATTTAATTACCATGATTTTTTTTTTTTTTTTTTTTTGCTTTTTTGAGTCACACCGGCGATGCTCAGCGGTTACTCCTGGCTCTGCACTCAGGAATTACCTCCTGGCGGTGCTCGGGGGACCATATGGGATGCTGGGAATCGAACCCGGGCGGCATAGACCGGCCGCATGCAAAGCAAACGCCCTACCTGCTGGGCTATCTCTCCGGCCCAATTACCATGATTTTTATAAAGGTATTCTGGGACAGATTTATTTATTTACTTATTATTATTATTTTTTTATTATACCACCGTGAGACATACAATTACAAAGGTGTTCATAATTAGTTCTCGGTAATAGTATTCCAGCACCCATCCCTTCACCAGTGCCCATTTCCACCACCAATGTACCCCCACCCCCTCTCGCCCACCCCCCAGGCTGCCTCAATAGCAGGTAGCCCATTTCCTCTCTTTCTCTCTATGTCTTTCTCTCTCTGTCTCTGCATCTCTGTCCCTCTTCTTTTTACACATTGTGGCTAGCCCTGCAGATATTTAGAGTTTATCACTTAAGTCTCTTTGTGTATATTCTATGGTGAGTTTTTTCCCACACTTAGTAAAACACTGGTATCTATTTATATCCTATTAATGAATGCAGTCATTCTATATCTGTCATTTTCCTTCTAACTAATTTCACTCAGCATGATAGTCTCCATGTCCATCCATTTGCAGGTAAATTTCATAATTTCGTGTTTTCTGACAGCTGCATAGTATTCCATAGTATAGATGTACCGATGTACCACAATTTCTTTAGCCAGTCTTCTGTTCTCGGGCATTTAGGTTGTTTCCAGATTCTAACTATAGTGAATTGTGCAGGGTTGAATAAAGAAGTACTGATAGTGTTTCTGCGTTGTGTTTTTCGGTCTCTTGGGTATATTCCCAGAAGTGCTATTGCTGGATCAAGTGGGAGTTCAATATCTAGTTTTGGGAGGAATGCCCATATTGTTTTCTGGGACAGATTTAAGACCCTGTAGGTTTCCACCAGCCATGAGAGTATATGGGGTAGATGTAGAAAATTAGTTGTGTTGAAGTTAGTGCATCTGATGAATTCCCTCTGCCTGTGTGGCTACTCGCTGCCAGTGTACCAGATTGAGTTTAGCTGATACAGCTGCCTCTATGTGGCTGTGAAGGGCTTAGGGCAGGGATAGGGCCTCACGTTTTTCATGTTAGATTATTTTATGACTATCTAGAATTAGATTTGTGAGAGTGACTCTCTTCTTAACTTTTTTCCCCTAGCTTTTTGGGTCATACTCGGTGATGCTCAGGAGTTACTCTGGCTCTGTACTGAGGAATTACTCCTGACTGTGTGGGGGATCATATGGGATACTGGGGATTGAACCAGAGTAGACCGTGTGCAAGGCAAATGTCATACCCACTGTATTATCATTCCAGACCCTCTTTTTTAAAAAAAAATTATATCACTGTGGGATATACAGTTATAAAAGTGTTTGTATTTGGGTTTCAGTCATACAGTGTTCCAGCACCCATCCCTCCACCAGTGCCCATTTCCCTCCACCAATGTCCCATGATTTCCCCCACTTCCCGGCCTGCATCTATGGCAGGTAATTTTTCACTTCTCTCTCTCTCTCTCTCTCTCTCTCTCTCTCTCTCTCTCTTCCTTTTACACACTGACTTGCAATACATACAGTTAGAGGTTATCATGTGTATCCTTTTGCCTACTTTCAATGCTCAGTTGAATGATAATAGGCTGGTATTATCATTTACAATAATTATTAGTACACTGTTCCTTTCTCTGTATTGCCTAACCTCTGACTCCTACACATTTGCAGTAGGTTCTATCCACTGACAAGACCTCCTGATCCATGTTTTGTCTGACCTTTGATACAGACTCTTTTTTTGTTGTTAATATCCTCTTGGAGTCATGTTCTAGTTTTGAGAATATATTTTCTGCAATATTTTGCTTAGTGGATAGAAGATAATTCATTTTTAAAAAAAGTTGTAGAATTTACTTTGAGAAAAAAGAAATGGGAAGAAAGTTATTCATTGCTGCCTTCAAGATGATCTGTTATAAATGCATTTGTACTTTGCCTTTTAAGTTTTTCATTTAAAAAAATAATAGCCATTGGAGATCTGAAGAGTTCTTCAGATCTCCACCCAAGAGATTAATCCAATATCCAACCTACAAGGACCCGCCCTTCAGAGACCCACCCTTCAGAGGAGAGTATTTCAAGCCCAGGAATGCTTGAGCCACAGACGCAGATACCCCAGGCAGAGCAGATACCAGCTCTCCCTGTTGCGCGCCATGCGGATTTACTTCCACACCCCTCTCAGATAACCCTGCAAGCTACTGAGAATATACCATCCGCACCGCAGAGCCTGGCAAGCTGTCCGATGCGTATTCAATACGCCAAAACCAGTAATAAAAATGTGTATCTTCTCAACACTGAAAGAGCCCTTAATACAGCAGCACTAAGAAGGCGAACAAGGAGTACATGATAAAATTTCAGGGCCGAACTAGGCTGCCAAAACGAAGAAGGACTAAAATGACTATTTGTACTTTCAGTGCACGTACGCTGGCATTGGAAGCATATATTGAGGACCTGATGGTGCAAGCGCAAAAGATCAAGTATGACATCATTGGTCTGACTGAGACGAGGGGGCGCCAATCGCATCATTCCGTTTTTGACACCAGAGAAGAATTCTTCCTAGGAACATGTGACGAAAGAGGCGTCGGTGGCATCGGTGCCCTTGTCAGCACAAACGTGGCCATGAACATTGATTCATTTGAATGCCTAACAAACCGGATAGGATGATTACACTTGAAGAGATGTGGCCCACTGCCAGCAATTTCTATCTTCGTTGTCTACGCACCAACAACCACATACAAGGAAAATGAAATTGAGAAATTCTAGATGGAACTGGAGGAGTTCTATAAAAAAAGATCACACCCTCTACAAGATCATAGTTGGTGATTTTAATGCCAAGATAGAACCGAGAAGATCGATTGAAGAACTCCACGTTGGAACCCATTGCCTAGAATGGAACAAACAGGGTGAGAGACTATCTGAGTTCATCAGTCTACCAAGACCATTCATGGGAACTCACAGTTATAGAAGGCTGAAGCGAAATGTTGGACATGGGAATCTCCTGGTGGACAGTTCCACAATGGAATTGACCACATCATCTTTAATCGACGGTTTTGCCTGACCGATGTTGCTGTCGTCCCAAAATTTCAAACAGGATTGGACCACCGTCTCCGTGCAAAATTTTACTTCACGCAAGGGGGAGAAAAGGCTGCAAAGTTTAAGAAGAGAACTCCCAGAACGACCACCAATTGGGAACTCTTTGGAACCATTGAGGCAACATGGGAAGATACCATCATTGACGACATCTATGAAGAATACAACCGACTGGTTCAGCACCTCCATAATAGTGCAAAGAATGCCGAGAAAGAGAAAGACACAAAAGGACGCCTGTGTTCAGAAACTCTCGAGCTCATTTGCCAACGTGGTAAGGCGCGAGCCTCAGGCCGACCAAACGCTAATGTCCAAGCTTGCAAAGCAGTGCAGAGAAGCAATAAAGGAAGACCTCAAAGAGAGAAGAGCAGAAATACTGGAAGATTCAGCAGATGCCAGGAAAAGCATTTGCAACGCCACCCTGTCCTTCGCCAACTGTAAGACCAAGATGGCTGCCCTCCGACACCCTGATGGATCTATCACATCTTCGAGAAAGGCAATGGAGACGATTATCCATGACTTCTACTCAGATCTCTTTGATAGCCACCTCCACCTGCCCACATACCAAATTCTGCAGGATGGATATGTCGTTCCCAATGTTCTCCCTTCTGAAATCAGACATGCCATTTCGTTGGTAAAGAAAGGAAAAGCACCAGACCCAGACAGAGTCAGACCCGAACACCTGAAGAATCTGCCGTCAGTACTCATCAATACTCTGGCTTGACTCTTCACACGCTACCTGTCTGAATGCAAGGTGCCCTCCCAATAGAAAACCAGCAGGACAGTTCTACTGTTCAAGAAGGGAGACATTCATGACATTGGCAACTATCGCCCCATCTGCCTGATGTCCATCATCTACAAGCTTTCACTTGAGTCATCCTGAACAGAATTGGCAGAACATTAGAAGAAGGACAACCATGTGAGCAAGCTGGCTTCTGGAAAGGATTCAGCACAATCGACCATATCCACATGGTAACCAAGCTCATTGAGGTTTGTAGGGAGTTCAAGATGCTGCTCTGTTTCACGTTCATTGATTTAAAGAAAGCCTTTCTGTTGAGACCGAATCGGTTATCAAAGCCCTAGCCAAACAGTGTTCAAACCCAATACATCAAGAGCCTTTGTGAGCTCTATTATGGATTCACCACCAGGATCTCACCATTCTACAAAGAAGTGATCATTGATGTCAAAAGAGGGGTTTGGCAGGGTGATACCATTTCACCAAAACTCTTCAGCGCCACCCTCGGAAACATCATGCGACAATTAGAATGGGAAGGAATGGGAGTGAAGACAGACGGTTGGCAACTACACCACCTCTGCTTCGCTGATTAAAAACAACAAGCATTAGACAAGAGGCACAAGTGCTGGCTGACTTCGACTGAGAATGTGGAAAGATAGGTCTACAGCTGAATCTCAACAAAACTATGTTCATGAAAAATGAACTAGCTCCAGAGGCCCAATTCACTCTCAATGGAACAAACATCTCTGAATGCACTAAGTCGAGAAGTCAACATGATGAATGACCTAAAACCTGAGCTGCGCAGGAGGAAGAGCCTTCCTCCTGGCTTCCCTTCCTTCCTTCTGCATGGATTGCCTTCAAAAGCATAGAAGAAATAGTGAAAAAAAACAAAGAACCTCTGGCTCCGGGAACATCTATTTGACTCCACTGCTCTCCCTGCATTAACATATGCCTCAGAGACCTGGGCCCTACGAAAGCAGGATGAGAATGCTATTCGGGTCTCCCCAAGGAGGAATCGAAAGAGCTATGCTTGGAATATCACGCCTCACTCAAGTGAGAGAAGGAATCCAGAGTTCTGACCTCCGTAGCTGTTCCAGAGTCAGGGGCGGCTGTCTCATTTGCCACGGCAACGAAAATCAGATGGGCTGGACATGTAATGTGATTTGGAGTTGACCGCTGGACTAGAGCTGTTACCGACTGGATCCCACGGGATGTCAAAAGATCACATGGCTGCCCACCTACAAGATGGTCAGACTTCTTTGCCAAGACCCTGAACAAACGGTTTGGTGCTCTTCATATTCCTGAAACAACCAGATGCCATTGGGCTACACTGGCACATGATAGGTCAAATGGAAATGTTACTTTCGCCCACTCAAGGAAATTGATGTATATAACGCGATGTCTAGTGATCTAATGAATAGCCATTGATGAAATATGCAAATGACCTTGCTTATAGTCAGATGATTAATGACTGTTGAACTTAAGTGGAATCTTCAACATGACCTTTGTGGTTTAAAATTCCATATTCTAAAATTCCATACTCTAAAGTAGAATGATTTCTCTGTGTTAGTGTTGACTAGTAGATCGGTTTAGTGTCTGATATTATAAGGTTCTGAATTTGTCTGGTATTATAAGGTTCTGAATTTCTTTGGTACTTCTGCCAAAGAAATTCTGTTTGTTCATAAAGACTCCAATTTAGTAACCATTTCACAAATGTATCAGTTACACAAGGTCAGATGTCGGTGGAAATACTCATTATTTTATATGTGCAAAGCCGGTAAGAGTACATTTAGTTCTCTCAATGGAAGTAGAGGTGCAAATGCTAACATTTAAAAGCAGGACTCTTGTATTCTTGGAGAGCAGTCCTGCAGCTTTGCTCTCTGGGGCAACCCCCATGTCCCTTCCTTCTTCAGTGTCCCAAACAAGATTGTGATCTGTTTTGCACTGCAACTAAAGTGCAGAATCCACTGTGAGCACCACTGTTAGGGTGCAGGACCCCTGTAAGCACCACAACCAAGAGTTGTGCAAGTGCCGTGACCAACGTGCACTTGTACAAGCACCACAACCATACATGCATGATGCCCAGACATTGCAAAAGCAGCAACAACAAAGAGAAGGCAAGGGAAAATAAGTAGGTTGAGGACATAGTGTTAAAGGGAGTTTAAAAGAAACTATTTTTATTGAGGTTCTGGAATTGACAGTACTGTTAATTGTATTTGTCATGCAAACACTATTCTAGCACTCCCTCTGTCCCCCATCCTGTAGTGCCTGCTTCCCTCAACCAGCTTTCTGTGGGTTCCTCCATTTCCTCCTATGCAAACTCAGTTGTATAGACAAAATCCACAGTCCAATGACTTTAACCATGTGTTGTTCCATTATAATGTTTCTTTATATCCCACATATGAGAGAGATCTTTAAAAAAAATTATGGAGGTGGCAAATAAATGATTAAAGAAATATTCCATAAAGTCCACAAGACAGTTGATAGAATATTTTAATAACTATTTTTACATGTATATGAATATATTAATAGTATAAATTAATCTGTGATAATACATTAGAAATGAATATGGAGTAGATAAATACTTCAGATATACAATTTAGAGTGAGGAAAATTAATCAGTCTATAAAATACTTTATCTTAAAAAGGGAATATTAGTTTTATGTTAAAAAGCATTATAGATAATGCTTAAGTATCTGCATTAATAAGTAAAAGATTGTAGTAAAATATGGATGTAAAAATACCAGTTGAATAGACTAAAGCATTCAATATATATGAAACATCAATTCATTATTGAAAAAGAATAAAGTTCTTTAAAAAGTTAGGAGTAAACATATCTCTTATTTTCTTTTGGAAAAATTTTAGTTAAAATATTTTGTAAAAGAGCCATGATTTCAAAGTTACTGACAGTTGAATATTTTAGGCATAAAATATTCCAGCACTGATCCCTCCACTAGTGTTGGCTTCACTCTACCAGTGTTCCCAGATTCACTCTCACCCTAATCCCTACTCCACCCCTACCTGTCAACTTGATAGGCACATTGCAAAGTTTCAGGGTTGCTGCTTAGGTCTCCTGTTTTCAGTTTGTTGAATCTGTGTTTTGAATATCTGGCTGTACCACGCAGTTACATCACTGGTATAAATGAAGCCTTCATACGTGGTTCACTGTTTACTTTTCATTCTCTTATTTCCCCTTTAACTTCTTTCCTACTCTGTCTCCTCTTTAAACACTGGGGTCAGGGGTGATCTAGGCATCCTATTACTACAGTACATTTCCTTATCCAGTAGTCATATTCCACAGATAAGTGAGATCAGCCATTTCTGTCATTCTTCTGGCTTCACTCAGCAGGATATTTTACAGTTTCATCCATGCTGCAGCAAATAACATGCTTTCATTGTTCCTTGCAGCTACATAGTATTCCATTGTGTATATATGCCACATCTTCATTATCCATTCATCTGTCATTGGGCATGTAGTTTGATTCTATATCTTAGCTATTGTACTGAGTGCAGCAGTGAATGCTGGTGTTCATGTGCTTTGAGAGAGTAGTTTTATATCCTAGAAATAGATGCCCCAAAAGTGGAATTGCTGGGCGATGTGGCAGTTCAGTTCAATTTTTATGAGAACTCCCCATTCTATTTTCCACAGGGGTTGTACAAGAAAACATTCCCACCAGAAGTGGATGAGAGTTCCTTTTTCACCACATCCCTGACAACACAGATTGTTCCTATTTTTGATATGTGTGATTCTCACTGTTACAGATGGTATCTCATTATTGTTGGATTACTTGCTTACTTGCTAGCCCTGGGTTTTGTATTACTAATGAGGGATTGTTTTTCTCTTTCCTACAAGCCTTTTGCTTCCATGGAGGGATGTTTATGCTAGGAATCTTTCCGTATAGGCAGAAAAGATAGTCGGGCAGTGCAATTGTGAGTTATTTAACTCTTAATTATTTAATCCAGAGTTTCCACCATATTTCCCAACTATAAGCCTCAGTACCATTTAGATTAAAATTTAATTCCTTTCACCCCAAAAGGAGAGTCCTTTATGCTGGACTGGATGATACCAGGAAAAGAATTCACCCTGGCTTCAAAATGGGACAACTTTTAGAGTAAACCTTGCTCTGACCCAAAGTTTAGAGCAAGATCAGAACATCTCTGTCTTGACCTAAGATAAGCAGTGAATTGCCTTTCAGCTGGGAGCAGAGCATTTAGGACTGTTGTTACTGGAGACAGGACCCTGAGGAGGATTGAAAATGATCAATTTGGCAAGGGGAACATAGTCTGGATCATGTGGCAAGATTTCCCAAGGAAAGATCATCCTATGGGTTTAATCCCTGGTGTAGTTATATATGCTGACAGGCATATATATACCGACAGGCACATTTAACTGTGTTTATATAAAATAATTAGAACTATCATTGAAATGATTGTTTACTAGCCTAGGAGAGAGAAAAGTGTCTCAATAGCCCTGGAAAGCAGGGGCATGGCCTCTGGGGATTTTGCACCTGTAGGAAGAAGCCAGTTATTACCTCATTGTTTTACCTATGGTTACACCATGCCCCCAGTCTCTGCATAGGATTGACTCTAGCAGTTAGGGAATCAGTATGTGGTGGTTGGTGTGGACTAAAGTGTGTGAAGGCTTGGATTTTCTAGAAATCCAAAGGTTCATCGTAGATTATTTTGAGAACCTGTTTGCCATGAAACATGAGAACCTGGAAGTTCTCACCTGCCATCTACCAGTTGGATTAAATTAAAAAAAATTTATTATACCACAGTGAAACATACAGTTACAAAGGTGTTCATAATTGTTTCTTGGTAATACAGTATTCCAGCACCTACCCCTCCACCAGTGCCCCATCCCTACCACCAGTGTACCCACACCCCCTCCCGCCCACCCCCAGGCTGCCTCAATAGCAGGTACCCCCTTCTTTTTCTCTCTCTGTCTGTCTCTGTCTCTCTCTTTTCTGCATCTCTCTCCCCCTTCTTTTACACATTGCGGCTAGCCCTGCAGACATTTAGGGTTTATCATGTAAGTCTCTTTTTTGTATATTCAGTGATGAGTTCAGTCTGACATTACCATTTCCCACACTCAGTAAAACACTGGTGTATATTTATATCCCATTAATGAATGCAGTCATTCTATAAAATGAATAAATTTTTGAAGTCCTATAACTTACCACAGCTGAATATCTGACCTACAATACCTGAATAAGCCTATCACTATTGAGAAAATTAAAACAGTAATTAAAAGTTGTCCAAACACAAAAGCCCAGGTCAGATGGACTCACTAGTGAATTCTTCCAAACCTTTAAGGAAGACCTACTGCCAATCCATTTCAAGCTCTTTCAGGATATAGAAGAAACAAAAATATTCCCAAATAGCTTCTATGAGTCACATATCACCGTGATACCCAAAGCAGGCAGAGATAACACAAAGAAAACTATAGACCAATCTCCTGATGAACACAGATGCTAAGATCTTCAACAAAATACTAGCAAACAATCGAAAGACTCATCAAAAGATTATACATCATGACCAAGTATGATTCATCCCAGGAATGCAAGGATAGTTCAGCATTCGCAAGTCAATCAACGTAATACCTCAGATCAATAAGAGAAAAAATAAAAACCATATGATCCTATCAATAGATGCAGAGAAAGCACTTGAAAAGATCCAACACCCTTACATGATTAAAAACCCTCCAAAAATGGAATTGAAGGAACTTTCCTCAATATAGTCAAAGCCATTTACCAAAAGCCCACAGCTATTATCATTCTCAAGAAAAACTTAAAGCTTTACCCGTAAGATCGTGGACAAGACAAGGTTGCCCACTCTCACCACTTCTATTCAATATAGTACTGGAAGTAGTTGCCATAGTAATCAGAGAAGAAAAGGACATCAAGGGCATCCAGATAGGCAAGGAAGAAGTCAAGCTATCACTATTTGCAGATGACATGATATTTTATCTAGAGAACCTTATATTCTCTACCAAAAAGCTCTTGGAAACAATAGATATCTATAGTAGAGTGTCAGGGTACAAAATCAATACCCAAAAGTCGGTGGCTTTTCTGTATACAAAAAGCGAAAGAGAAGAAGGGATATTAAGAAATTGATCCCATTCACAATTGTGCCATAGAAAATCAAATACCTAGGAATCAGTTTGATGAAGAACAAAGTTCTTCAACTACAAAACTACTTGAAGAAATAAAAGAGGACACAAGGAAATGGAAACACATTCCCTGCTCATGGATTGGGAGAATCAACGTCGTCAAAATGGTAATACTCCCTAGAGCTTTATATAGATTCAATGCTGTCCCTATAAGGATACCCATGACATTCTTCAAAGAAATTGACAAAACACTCCTGAAATTTGTATGGAATAATAAAGCCCCACAAATAGCTAAAGCATCCTTGGAAATAAGAAGATGGGAGGCATCACCTTTCCCAACTTCAAACTGTACTACAAAGCAGTAGTAATTAAAACAGCATGGTATTGGAATAAAAACAGACCTGTGAACCAGTGGAATAGAATTGAGTATTCTGACACCCAGCCTCAAATACATGGTCATTTAATCTTTGCTAAAGGAGCAAAAAGTATGGAATGGAAAGCCTCTTCAACAAGTGGTGCCG
Organism: Cryptotis parvus; assembly: GCA_021461705.1. Classification (NCBI taxonomy): domain Eukaryota; kingdom Metazoa; phylum Chordata; class Mammalia; order Eulipotyphla; family Soricidae; genus Cryptotis; species Cryptotis parvus. Next base: position 30,777 of record JAJIBD010012355.1, read on the forward strand.
GGAAAACTGGGGGAGCTACATGTAAAAAATTGAATTTGGACCTCTGTCTAACACCATGCACAAAAACCAGATCAAAGTGAATTAAAGATCTCAATATCAGACCTGAATCCATAAAGTATGTCAAAGAAAATATAGGAAAAATCTTCTACAACATTGAAGCTAAAGACATCTTCAAAGATGAAACACCACTAACAAAGCAACTAGAAGCAAAGATAAGCATATGGGACTACATGAAACTAAAAAGCTTTTGCACCTCAAAAGAAACAGTGACCAAGATACAAAGACAGTCCACAGAATGGGAAAAAATATTCACCAAATACCCATCTGATAAGGGGTTAATATCCAGGATATATCTGGCACTGGTAGAACTTTACAAGAAAAAAAAAGCCAACCCCATCAAAAGATGGGGAGAAGAAATGAACAGAAACTTAGACAAGGAAGAAATTCGAATGGACAAAAGACGTATGAATTCCCCCTCCATTTTGGCCGAGCCTGGTGGCCCTGCCCAGGGAGCTGCCCTGGGGTGACCCCATAGCATGCGGCTGGGGAAGCTGGAACTCGGCTCGCCCCAGGCCCAGCTGACCATGGGGCTCCCAAGAGGACAGATGGGTTTTGGGAGTGGGCCCATCACCTCTGGGGGTCCCGGAAGCAGCCGGATGAGACTTGCCCACCACACTAGCCTCCCCCCTTTGCTGTCCGAACGCTGCAACATAATCAGCCCACCCGGGAGGGGATGCTACCTCGAGACCACATTAACCGAGCAAAAACGAGTTCAAGCCCAGGTAGGCAGCTCCCAGAAGCGGGAATCACCGGGAATTCATCAGATGGAGCCAGGGCTGGCCCTTCCCACCTCCATTTTGGCCGAGCCTGGTGGCCCCCCCCAGGAGCTGCCCTGGGGCAACCAGCCATAGCATGAAGAGCCTCACACGAGGCTGGGGAAGCTGGAACTCTGCTCCCTCCAGGCCCAGCTGACCATGGGGCTCCCAGGAGGACAGATGGGGTTTTGGGAGTGGGCCCATCACCTCTGGGGAGTCCCGGAAGCAGCCGGATGAGACTCGCCCACCACACTAGCCACCACCTTCGCTGTCCAGGTGCTGACCATGAGGCCCCTAAGTCTGTGCGGCCGTGCGATCCATCAAACTAGTGGAAACAGTTATGTCTTTTAATGTACTGCATTCTGTGATGTGTAGGAAAGTTAGCAGGAGGGAGAGATAGAGAGGAGAGAGAAAAGACATACAGAACCCGCCAAGTAGTTGTGGTGTGGGAGGGGGAGGGAGGTGGGGACATTGGTGATGGGAGATGGGTTCGGGTGGAGGGATAGGTTGGAACACTGTAGAACCATAACTCTACATGAGCATCTTGCAATTGTATGTCTAAAAGTGTTGTAATAAAATTTGAAAAAGACATATGAAAAATTGCTCATCATCATTAATCATCAGAGAAATGCAAATCAAAACAACAATGAAATATCATCACACACCACAGAGACTGGCGCATATCCAAAAGAGCAAGAACAACAAGTGCTGGCGTGGATGCGGGGAAAGGGTACTCTCACCCATTGTTAGTGGGAATGTCGACTGCGTACACCTTTTTTGGAAAACAATATGGATTTTCCTCAAAAACTAGAAATTAAGCTCCCATTTGACCCAGCCATACCACTCTTGAGAATATACCCTGGGAAGCCTAAAACAGCGGAAACACCATCTGCACGTTTATCTTCATAACAGCATTATTCACAATAACCAGAGTGTGGGAACAACCAGAGTGCCCGAGAACTGACTGCTGCAGGGTGGATCTCGGATGAGCCGGGCTGTGATAGGCTGGTCTGCTGAGTGGAGTTCTGACGAGAGGGAAGTCCGGATGTGGAAAATGGAGGCCCTCATGGAGTGGGGAGTCGTCTGGCTTGTTGCAAGGCTCTGCTGGCGTGGCGGGCCAGGGCTAGAATCTGCCATCCCTCCTGGGCGCCTTGTGAGTGGCTGGGCACAGGGAGAGCCAGTAGCAGCTCTGCCCCCATGTCTGTGAGCCTCCTCAGCAGAGGGAGCTGCTCTGCTACGTATGAAACCCCAACCCAGAAGAAGGTCATCTACGAATGGTTTAGCACCAGGTTCCCCACGAATGTGCTTTGCGTGATGGGCGGGGGGCAGCCGCCTTTCCGGCCGTGCCCCGATTCCCAAGACGAGCCGCTCTCCGCACCAGCTATATATACATATATAATGATATATATCATATATAATGATACCAGTATCCAAGGTCAGGCAAAACATGGATCAAGAGGTCTTGTCAAAAGGAAGAAATTTGAAAGGCATATGAAAAGTGCTCATCATCTCTAATCATCAGAGAGATGCAAATCAAAACAACAATGAGATATCACCTCACACCACAGAGACTGGCCCATATCCAAAAGGGTAAAAACAACAAGTGGTGATGTGGATCGCGGAGAAAGGGGACTTATAGATTGTTGGTGGGAATGTCAACTTGTACAACCTTTCTGGAAAACAATATGGACATTCCTCCAAAGACTAAAAATTGAACTCCCTTTTGACCCAACCATACCACTCCTGGGAATATACCCCAGGATGCCAAAAACACAGCGGAAACACCATCCGCACTTTTATTTTCATAGCAGTACTATTCACAATAGCCAGAACCTGGAAAAAACCAGTATGCCCAAGAACTGATGACTGGATAAAGAAACTTTGGTACATCTACACAATGGAATACTATGCAACTGTTAGGAAAAATGAAGTTATGAAATTTGCGTGTGGCTAATGAGATGTTGTTCAGCACTTGTTCTTGCTCTTTTGGATATGCGCCAGTCTCTGTGGTGTGTGATGATATCTCACACACACATAATATGTATGTGTGTGTGTGTATACACACACACACATACATATTATGATACCAAAATCCAATGTCAGGCGAAACGTGGATCAGGTCTTACCAAAAGTGGAAATTACCACAAACGTGTGGGAGAGGTTAGGTAAGACAGAGAAGGGAAAATGTGTAAATAAATGTCTAAAGGACTCATACCAACCTAGAACTGAGCATTAAATACAGGCAAAAAAAATGCACATGATGGCCTCTAAGTGTATGTATTGTAATTCATAATATGTAAGAGAAGGAAAAGAGAGGGAGAGAGAAAGCGAGATAAAAGAACCTGCCATGGAGGCAGGCTGTGTGTGTGTGGGGGGGGGATTGGGGACATTGGTGGTGGGAAAAGGGCACTGGTGGAGGCGGGGTGCTGGAACACTGCATGACCGAAATCTCCAAACACGAACAACATTGTAATTCTCTATCTCGCGGGTGTTATAATAAAATATTAAAAAAAAGAGGTCTTGTCAAAGGCGGAATATACCACAAATGTGTGGGAGTTCTGGAGGATGGTAAAAGTCTTGGCCAGCCCCTGGCTCTGTCCTACATAGCTCCTAGGGATTGCTCATGCATGCAGGGGGCCACGCTGGCCAAACTTGGAGTGGGGATTTGGGCTCCTCCACCCATTCCTCCACCTCCATGTTGGTAGGCGTGGCTGCAAGCTCCCAGGCACCACAGCCAACAGCCAGAAGAGAGACACTCCAGAAACACAGCTATGCTGGTTTGCGGCTGCTCTGTTGCCGTGCAACAATCTTAGACAATAATGGAATTTAGGACCAGATCCTTCCCCTAATCTTTCACATTTATACACTGTAATGATCATTCTAGTTGCAACAAACTGGATTGGTTATGGGGAATGGGGAATTATGATGTCACACTAGAACTCTATTGAATATGCACATAGAGACATCATAAACCATTAATATCTGTAAGGCAAGCCACAAAGTGTAGAGAGAAGAGAGCGAGAGAGAGAAAAATATAGGGACAGAGACAGAGAGATAGAAGGAGAAAGAAAATGTGCCTGCAATAGGAGCAGGCAGGGGTTGGATTTGGGTGGTGGGATTGGGGCACTGGTGGAGGGATGGGCACTGGAACACTGTATGACAGAGACCTAATTATCAACATCCTTGTAGTTGTATATCTCACAGTAGTATAATAAAAATTAAAACAAATGACATTTAAAAAAAGCCAGACGATCCGCCACTCTATGAGGGCCTCCATGTTCCATATCCAGACTTCCCCCTTGTCAGCACTCCACGCAGCAGTCCAGCCTATCACAGCCTGGCTCATCGAAATGCAACCTGCAGCAGTCTTTTTTTAATCGGGCCCAGAGCCTCACAACAAGCCAGACGACCCCCGACTCCATGAGGGCCTCCATTTTCCACATCCGGACTTCCCTCTCGTCAGAACTCCACCCTGCAGACCAGCCTATCACAGCCCAGCTCGTGCGGCCCTATATGGCCGCGTGGTTCATCAATAAATGCTGGATTTTGAGATGACTACAAGAGTATGCTGCCCCACACGGCAGAACCTGGCAATCTACCCGTGTTGTATTTGGTATGCCAAATATCAGTAACAATTATAGACCTCATTCCCACGACCTGATGGAATGGTTTGAGGCTCTTTATGATCCTGGAGCAAGCAGGTGCCCTTGGGCTCTACTTGCATGAGACATATTGAGATGTTACTGATATATTGAGATGTTACTGATGCCCGCCGAGAAAATCGATGATGAATGGGAAGACAGTGATACAGTGACATTAAAAAAAACAAACAAACAATACCCAAAGACAGTAGAAATGAAGGCCAGGAGGACTGGTCCTTAGTAGAAAGCTTGTAAAAATGTTAGGAGAGTGGTTGCTCATGAGACGGGACCGCTATGACAATGAGAGTGGAAGTGATCACTCTGGAGAAGATCTGGTGCTGAAAGGAGGTAAAGGGATATACATTATACCTCTTCTGTAACAGTATTGTGAGCCACAGTACCTAAAAAGGAAGAAAAAGGAAAGTGTCTTTCATAGGCAGGCTGGGGGCAAGAGGGGACTTGGGGACACTGATGAAGGATTGGGGGCCTGAATATTGTAAGACTGAAACTCAGTCACAAACAACTTTATAACTTTAAAAAAATTTTTATTACACCACTTTTAGACATACAATTGCAAGATGCTCATGCTCGAGTTTTGGTTCTACAGTGTTCCAACACCCATCCCTCCACCCGAACCCATTTCCCATCACCAGTGTCCCCACCTCCCTTCCACCTCCCGCACCCCAACTACTTGGCGGGTTCTGAATATCTTTTCTATCCTCTCTCCTCCCTTTCCTACACATCGTAGAATGCAGTACTTTAAAGGACATAACTGTTTCCACTAGTTTGATGGACCGTGTGGTTTCAAGTGGCCGCGCGACTTAGGGGCCTCATGGTCAGTATCTGGACAGCAAAAATGGCAGCTAATGTGGTGGGCGAGTCTCATCCGGCTGCTTCGGGACCCTCCAGAGGTGATGGGCCAACACCCAAAACCCATCTGTCCTCCCGGGGGCCTCATGGTCAGCTGAGCTAGGGGAGAGCCGAGTTTCAGTTCCCTCAGCTGTGTTTGAGGCTCAGCATGCTATGGCTGGTCACCTCAGGGCAGCTCCTGGGTGGGGGCTACTGAACTCAGACAAAATGGAGAGAGGAAGGGGCAACCCCAGCTCCATCTGATAAACTCCTGGTGATTCCCACTTCTGGGAGCTGCCTACTGGGCTCGAACTCGTTTTGCTCTGTTAATCTGGTCTTGAGGTCAGCGTCCTTCCTGGGCCAGCTCTGATGTGCTGCAGCGTCCGGACAGTGAAAATGGTGGCTAATGTGGGCGAGTCTCATCCAGCTGTTTCCAGGACCCCCCCAAGGTGATGGGCCCACTCCTAAAACCCATCTGTCCTCCTGGGGACTCATGGTCAGCTTAGCTAGGTAAGGGAGAGCCGAGTTCCACTTTCCCCCAGCTGTGTTTAAGGTTCTGCATGCTATGGCTGGTCGCCCCAGGGCACCTCCTGGGCGGGGCTACCAGGCTCAGTCAAATGGATAGGGGAAGGGGCAACCCCTAACTCCATCTGACCCAGGGTGATTCCCGCTTGTGGGAGCTGCCTACCTGGGCTCGAACTCGCTTTTTTGCTCACTTCACAACTTTATAACTTTTTATCTCACCGCAATTCAATAAAATTACTAGAAAAAAAAACGAGTGCCTGATAAAATTTCAGGGCCAAACTAGGCTGCCAAAACAAAGGACTAAAATGACTCTGTACTTTCAATGCATGTATGCATCAGATGCATATATTGAGGACCTGATGGTGCAAGCGCAAAAGATCAAGTATGACATCATTGGTTTGACTGAGACGAGGAGGCATCCATCACATCATGCCGTTTTGACACCGGAGAAGAACTGTTCCTTGGAACATGCAACGAAAGAGGTGTTGGTGGCGTTGGTGTCCTTGTCAACACAAACATGGCCATGAACATTGATTCATTTGAATGCCTAACAAACCAGATAGGACGATTACACTTGAAGAGATGTGGCCCACTGCCAGCAATTTCTATCTTCATTGAAACGCACCAACATCCACATATAAGGAAGAAGAAATTGAGAAATTCTGCGTGGAACAGGAGGAGTTCTATACAAAAAGCTCACACCTTCTACAAGATCATAGTCAGTGATTTTAATGCCAAAATAGGACTGAGAAGATCAGCCGAAGAACTCCACATAGGGACCCATGGCCTAGGATGGAACGAACAGGGTGAAAGACTGGAGTTCATCATGTCCACCAAGATCATTTATGGGAACTCACAGTTCCAGAATGCTGAATTGAAACGTTGGGCGTGGAAATATCCTGGTGGACAGTTCCACAATGAAATTGACACATCATCTTCAATTGGCGGTTTTGCCTGACCTAGGTCACTGTCGTCCCAAAATTCCAAACAGGATCCGATCACGTCTCCTCCTTCATTGATGTCAAAAGAGGGGTTTGGCAGGGTGATACCATTTTACCAAAACTCTTCAGCGCCACCCTCGAGAACATCATGCGACAATTAGAATGGGAAGGAATGGGAGTGAAGAAAGACGGTCGGTGGCTACACCACCTCTGCTTCGCTGATGACATCATTCTAATAACACCAAACATTAGCCAAGTGGTACAAATGCTGGCTGACTTTGACTGAGAATGTGGAAAGATAGGTCTACAGGTATATCTCAACAAAACTATGTACATGAAAAATGAACTAGTTCCAGAGGCCCCATTTACTCTCAATGGAACAAACAACTCTGAATGCAGCATTTATGTGTATGTAGGTCAAGAAGTCAACATGATGAACGACCTAAAATCTGAGCTGCATAGGAGGAAGAGAGCGGCATGGAATGCCTTCAAAAGCATGGAAGAAATAGCTAAAAAGGACAAAGAACCTCCGGCTCTGGGAACATCTCTTTGGCTCCGCTGCTCTCCCTGCATTAACATATGCCTCAGAGACCTGGGCCCTATGAAAGCAGGATGAGAATGCTATTCGGGTCTCCCAAAGAGGAATCGAAAGAGCTATGCTTGGAATATCACGCCTCACTCAAGCGAGAGAGGGAATCGGAGTTCCGACCTCCGTAACTGTTCCAGAGTCAGGGACACTGTCTCATTTGCCAAGGCATCGAAAATCGGATGGGCTGGACATGTAATGGAATTTTTAGACGACCGCTGGACTAGAGCCATTACTGACTGGATCCCATGGGATGTCAAAAGATCACATGACTGTCCACCTACAAGATCATCAGACTTCTTCAAGACCCTGAGTGAACTGTATGATGTTCTTTTGTATTCCTGAAGCACGTAGATGCCATTGGGCTACATTGGCACGTGATAGGGTCAAAGGGAAATGTTGCTGGCACCTGCTTGGGCAAATCGATGAATAATGGGATGTCAAGTGATCAAGTGATCAAGAATAAAAAGAGAAGGGACAGTGTGCTAATGTCAAAAGTGATTATACAAGCCTAGATGAGCATTGAATATAAGCAAAAAGATACTTATGTTAACCTCTTAATGTATGTATTGCAATTTACAATGTGCAGGAGAAGGTAGAGAGAAAGAGAGAAAGAGAAATAGAGAAAAGAGATAAAATACCTGCCATAGAGGCAGGCTAGTGGATGGGGAAGGGAATTGGGGACATTGGTGGGTGGTAGGAAATGGGCACTGGTGGAGGCATGGGTGCTGGAACACTGTATGATGAAACTCAAACATGAGCATCTTTGTTATTGTATATCTCACGGTGGTATAATCAAGTATTAAAAAATAAAAATAATAAAATAAAATATCAAATTACGAAAAAAAGAAGAAGACTTGAATTTTCTAGATTGTTCTTATTGTTCTTTGTTCATCGACCGCTAAAGATGATTTTGGCCTTGAACGTGACCAGGTAATCTTACCAACCCCAATGCTATTGGGGACCCAAAACAGCCTCAACATTTTGATTTGGATTTCTGTGATGATAACGCATTCAACGTTGGTGCCAGTGAAGTCACTCATGGTTGGTGCTGGTAGTGTCCTCCATGTGACCATTTTCATTCATTAATAATGAATATATGAATAATGAAATAATGAATAATGAATAATGAAAACAATGAATGATGTCTTGATAAGTATCCAGTTTCTCCATTGTGTTTGGATGCTTCTGTGCTGTGGCTGAATTTTGTAGTAGCTGTCCCTGTTGCTCTTTTTCCTTCCCTGTTGGTCTTCACCCAG
>JAJIBD010012356.1:0-48744 GCA_021461705.1 Cryptotis parvus
CGGAGTTCCAACCTCCGTCGCTATTCCAGAATCAGGATGCTGTCTCATTTGCAAAGGCATCGAAAATCAGATGGGCTGCACATGTAATGCGATTTGGAGACAACCGCTGGACTAGAGCCGTTAAGGACTGGATCCCACGAGATGTCAAAAGATCACGTGGCCGCCCACCTACAAGATGGTCAGACTTCCTTGTAAAGACCCTGAAGGAATGGTTTGAGGCTATTCATATTCCTGAATCAACCAGATGCCATTGGGCTACATTGGCAAGTGATAGGGTCCAATGGAAATGTTATGGTGCCCGCTCAAGCAAATCGATGAATAACAGGATTCAAGTGATCAAGTGATCAAGCAGAATCATAAACTACTGAAATTGATTTTATTTATACAGCTTAAAATATTTGGTAAAACTCTTCTCTTGCTTGCTTTTTGGGTCACACCTGGCAATGCTCTGGGGTTTCTCCTGGCTCTGCATCCAGGAATCACTCCTGGCCATGCTCGGGGGACCATATGGGATCTGGGGATCTAACCCAGGCTGGCACTGGCCGACCGCATGCAACGCAAAATGCCCTACCCGCTGTGCTATTGTCCTGCCCCCACTTCTTACATTTTTTATCTGATATTAAAATCGTTAAATGAAAATGGTGTGAAAACATAAATACATTTCTAAAGAACATTGTTGACTGCCAGTTTCATTGTATGACTTTTTTTTCTGCTTTTTTGGGTCACCCATGTGAGGCTCAGAGGTTACTCCTGGCTCTGCACTCAGGAATTACTCCTTGCTGTGCTCGGGGACCATATGGGATGCCGGGGATCGAACCCGGGCCAGCATGGGCCGTCCGCTTGCAAGGCATATGCCCTGCTGGCTGGACTATTGCTCCTGCCCCTAATTGTATGAAATTTTAAGCAGAATAATTTGATATAAAATCACTTTAAAAATATATATATATAACTAGAAAGACAGTGAGGGGTCAGGGTCACACATGTGGGATTTGAATGATATCTCTTGGCAGCAACCATCCTCCTCCACCAGCTTGCCCTAAAGCCCCTAACCACTGTTCTTGAACCACTAGTGACCCTGAGCACCACCAGTGCGGCCCTGATGGTCCTTGCCACTGTAAGCTGCAAGCCATGCCATATCCTTGGACCCTAGGGCTCAATTATCAGGTCAGCTTGCTTGTTATTTCTGGGAGTGGATACTCTACTGCCAGAACACTGCTGAGGAAAAAAAAATATATATATTAATATTTTTTTCTAATAAATATATGGTTTCATGCGAGTCTCAGACTTCGCTAGAGACATGGGGCAGAGCTGCTACTGGCTCTCCCGTGACCAGCCGCTCACGAGGCGCCCCGGGAGGGATGGTGGGTTCTAGCCCTGGCCCACCACCCCAGCAGAGCCTCACAAGAAGCCAGAGGAACCCCACACCATAAGGGCCACCATTTTCCACATCCGGACTTCTCTTTCGTCAGAACTACACCCAGCAGACCAGCATATCAGCGCCTCGGCTCGCTGGCCGCTTGTAGCCACACGGTTCATCAATAAATGCTGGACTTAGAGATGCCTACAAGAGTATGCTACCTGCACGGCAGAGCCTGGCAAGCTACCCATGTTGTATTTGATATATATGCCAAATACCAGTAACAATTATAGACCTCATTCCGGAATGGATTGAGGCTATTTATGTTCCTGGAGCAAGCAGATGCCTTGGGCTCTACTAGCATGAGACAGAACATATGGAGATGTTACTGGGGACCGCTCGAGCAAATCGATGATGAACGGAATACAGTGATACAGTGATATGGTTTCTATCAAATTTCCTATTTGCAATAAAATGAATTAATTAAAAAATTTATTTGTTATAAGCATTAGAATCAAAGTATTCAAAAAATATTTTGAGAAGTGTTATCCTTGTATAATAAGTCTTTATCAAATGAAAGATGCAACTAACTTACATATAGCATGATACAGTAAACAATTCTTTAGCAGAAATAAATTTATAAAAACTATGAGTGAGATAGAACTAGATTCTTTCAAATAAATCAATACTTTTAGCATCAATATAAATTATTTCTTTAATGAGAAAATGTCTTTCTGTAGATCATTATATCAAAGTCATCTCAAGTATAACTTTCCTTTTTGCTTGTCTTTTAGATTTTATTATATTCCCATGAGATATAAAATTACAAAACTGTTCATGATTGGTTTCAGTCATACAGTATTTCAGCACCAATCTCTCCACCAGTGCACCCTTCCCAACACCAGTGTCCCCAGATTCCCTCTCTCCCATCCAACCTGCTTCTCTGCCAGGTACTTTCTCTTCTCTCTCTCTCTCTCTCTCTCTCTCTCTCTCTCTCTCTATATATATATATATATATAGATAGATATATATATATACATACATATATTTTTTTCTCTCTTCTTTTTTTGCTTTGTGGCCTGTAATACATACACTTAGAGGTTATCATGTATATCCCTTTGCCTACATTTGATGCTCAGTTTTAGTCCAGCGTTGCCATAACCAACAATTATTAGCACACTGGCCCCTTCCCTATCTTGCTTAACCTGTGTCCTACACTGACAAGTCATCCTGGTAGTTTCCGCCATTGACAAGTCATCCTGGCCCTTATTTTGCTGACCTTGGATATTAGTATCATACTATTTTTATATCCTGCAAATGAATGCATTCATTCTATATCCTTTTCCCTCTAATCTCACTCAGCACGATACTCTCCATGTCCATTCATTTATAGGCAAATTTCATAACTTTGTTTTTCCTGACACCTGCATAGCATTCCATTGTCTAGATGCACCAGAGTTTCTTTATCCATAGTCTGTTCTCTGGCACTCAAGTTGCTTCCAGATTCTGGCTATTGTGAATAGTGCTGCTATGAACATAGAAGTGCAGGTGGTTCAAAAGAAACAGTGACCAATATACAAAGACAGTCCACAGAATGGGAAAGAATATTCACCCAATACCCATCTGATAAGGGGTTAATATCCAGGATATATCAGGCACTGGTAGAACTTTACAAGAAGAAAACAAACAACCTCATCAAAAATGGGGAGAAGAAATGAACAGAAACTTCAACAAGGAAGAAATTCAAATGGCAAAAAACATATGAAAAAATGCTCACCATCATTAATCATTAGAGAGATGCAAATCAAAACAACAACGAGATATCAATTTACACCACAGAGACTGGCACATATCCAAAAGAGCAAGAACAACAAGTGCTGGCATGTGTGCTGGGAAAAGGGGGACACTCATCCGTTGTTGGTGGGAATGTCGACTGGTACAGCCTTTCTGGAAAACAATATGGACATTCCTCCAAAGACTAGAAATTGAACTCCAATTTGACCCAGCCATAGCACTCCTGGGAATCTACTCTGGGAAACCAAAAATACACAGCGGAAACACCATAGGACTTTTATGTTCATAGTAGCATTATTCACAATAGCCAGAATCTGGAAACAACCAGAGTGGCAGAGAATCGATGACTGGATAAAGAAGCTTTGGTACATCTACACAATTGAATACTATGCAATTGTTAGGGAAAATGACGTTATGAAATTTGCCTATAAATGGGTGGACATGAAGAGGATCATATTGAGTGATCATGTTGAGTGAAAGAGAGAGACAGATATAGAATGACTGCATTTACTTGCATGACATATATATATGACATATATATATATAATATGTACACATATATTTATGTACATATTATGATACCAATATTCAAGGTCAGGTGAAACATGGATCAGGAGGTCTTGTCAAAGGTGGAAATTATCACAAATGTGTGGGAGTCAGAGGCTAGGTAAGGCATATAATGGAACAGTGTGCTAATAAGTGTCAAAAGTGCTAATACCAACCTAGAACTGGGCATAAAAATACAGGCAAAAAGATACACATGACAACCTCTTAATGTATGTATTGTAATCCACAATGTAGAAGGGAAGGAAAAGAGAGATAAAGGGAAATAGAAAGAAATAAAGACCTGCCATAGATGCAGGCTAGGGAAAGGGGGAGGTAATTGGGGACATTGTTGGAGGGAAATGGGCACTGGTAGAGTGATGGGTGCTGGAACACTGTATGACTGAAACACAAATATGAATATCTTTGTAATTGTATATCTCACAGTAGTATAATAATATATTTTAGAGAAAAGAAAAGAAAAAGAAAAAGAAAAAGAAAAAAATTAACTGTATAAAAAAGAAGTGCAGGTGGTATTTCTGCTGTGTTTTGGGGTCCCCTGGGTATATTCCCAGGAGTGGTATTTCTGGGGTCAATGGGAGCTCAATTTCTAGTTTTTGGAGGAATGTCCATATTGTTTTCCAAAAAGACTGGTCCAGTCGGCATTCTCACAAACAATGAATGAGAGTCCACACCAGCACTGGATGTGTGCCAGTCCCTGTTGTGTGAGGTGATATATCATTATTGTTTGGATTGCATCTTTCTGATGGTTCGCTATGTAGAGCATTTTTTTTCATATGTCTTTTGCCATTCAAATTTCTGCTTTGACGAAGTTTCTGTTTATTTCTTCTCCCTATTTTTTGATGAGATTCGCTGCTTTCTTCGTGTAAAGTTCTACCAGTACCTCATATATCTTGGATATTAGTCCCTTATCCTATGGTTGTTGGTTGAATATTCTTTCCAATCCATGGGCTGTCTTTGTATCTTGGTCATCATTTGTTTTGAGGTGCATAAGCTTTTAGTTTCATGTAGTCTTATTTGTTTATCTTTGCTTCCACTTGCTTTGTCAGTGGTGCTTCATCTTTGAAGATACCTTTAGCTTCAATATCATAGGGGATTTTGACTGTTATCTTCAATGTCCTTTTACGGATTCAGGTCTAATATTGAAATATGTAATCCATTTTATCTGACATTTTGCATGGCATTAGACAAAGGTCTGAAATGAACTCAGATGCATGATTGTCTTAACCTTTGTTCTTTCCATCTAAGATTCACTTGTTTTGTCATTGAGGCAGTAGTTTATTGTATATTGTTAATTGTAATCAGTATCAGAAAAGTATCTCATACTTCCTGTAAAAAGTCTAGTAATGCTCTGAAGATGACTATATGACATAGTTAATTCATCCCATCATTTTTGAAGATTGCCAAACAACCAACAGAAAAAAACAAAAAGCTCCTTAGATGCTAGTTAGTCAGTCTAGTTACTGCTCTTTATCAGCCTAATATCTTTTGCTTCACAAACAAAAGCCAACTCTTATTCCTTTCTCTGTCTCTTCACATATATTATGTTCTCACCTGCAGTTTTTTAATACAGACTTATTCTTCCAATGACTCTAGAGTTTGAAATGCATTTTGCATTGCCAACATTGCCAATGTTTACAGATAGATAATAACCCATCAAAATGCAAGTCCTTTGAACTCCAATGCTAATTCCCTCCAAAGTACCAGAAGAGGCCCATACAGGTAGCATTGTCATTAAGGTTCTTACCTTACAAGTGGCTAAACATTGTTCATTGTCTGATTCCACTTGATCCCCATGTTAGATCCCCAGGAGCTAACTTTCCACTTCAGCACAGATCCAGGAAAAACCCTATACACCAACTTGTGTGATCCAAAATCAAAGCATACAAAAGTTACAAGAGAAATAGAACCACTTCATATGGTATAGAATGATAAATAAATAATTCAAAGACTTACAAGTTGAAGTTGAATTAGGAGGCTGTATGGAGCAGCTGTGCTGCTTGGCCGGCCCCATGTGGAAGCAACCCATGGAGCTGACCTCCCGGTAAGGGACTCGGCCATCCACTGGCCGAGTCCAATATTGCTCCAAGGGTTTGTTCTCATGAGCAGGGGGAGAGACCATGCTGGCTGGACTCGGAGTGAAGTTTTGGGCCCTGCCCTTTCCTCCGCCTCCATGCCAGCCCCAGAAGAGAGAGATCCACCCACGCCAGATCCACATGTCCCTTTGGTGCGCGGCCGCTTGTGGCCGTGCAATATTTTTATAGAATACTGAATTTTGCATAAGGTTCTTCCCAATTTCTTTCACATTTATACATAGTAAACAGTTTTAGACATGTTTTAACTGATACCAGTAAGCCTGGCAAGAAGCCAGAGCAAACCACACATCATGCAGTTAGTCATTCTCAACATCCAGACTCCATAGTTCCTCAGAGCTCCATCCAAGAGAAAACCTGATCTTCCCCCTTTAAGTTTCATCAGTAAAAGCTAGGATTGAGAGCCTTCTACTGAGACTATACCACCTACATGGTAAAGCCTGGCAAGCTACCGTGTTTTATTTACTTTTTATGCCAAAGACTTGTAACTATTATGGACTCAGTTCCATAACCTGAAGAATGGTTTCGGGCTCCTCCTGTCCCTGTAGCAAGTAGATGCCCTTGGGTTGCACTTGCTTGTGACAGAACTAATGGAGATGTTACTAGTGCCCACTAGAGGAAATCGAAGAACAATGGGAAGACAGTGATACAGACAGTGATGGAGAATTACTCTAAAAAGCAAAAGTGCTATCCTCTCTTCCTAAAGAAAAATTACGGGGGCCTTGAGACTGGAAGTTAGACAACCATTAAGTAAGCAACTTGCTGATAAAGAGAGGGAAAGAAAGAAACCTGTTAGGGCAAAATTCCTTCTCACTGACAGTTTCCTACAAATGACCTCAGCCAAAGGTCAGCCAACTTGAAAAATGCCTATATGATCAGTTTTACAAAGGCAATCCTGTGCACTCCACTTTGGAAAGGATCACACCTTTCTACTCTGGGGTGCAATTTCTTTCCTTGTAGCACACTCCCTTGTGGGGTGCACAATTCCTTTAACATTAAGAGCCTCTCTCTTCTCTGTAATATTTGTCATATAACACTATTTTTCTCCATTCACTTGTCATTTGTATTACTTGTCTTCCCGTTGATCATCGATTTGCTCCAGCGGGCAACAGTAATATCTCCAATGTCCTGTCACATGCTAGTAGAGTCCAAGGGCATCTGCTTGCTCCAGGAACATAAAGAGCCTCAGACTATTCCATCAGGTCATGGGAAGAGGTCTATAATTTTACTGGCATTTGGCATATCAAATATGACATGGGTAGCTTTCCAGGCTCTGCCGTTGGGGTGGTACTCTCGTAGTCACCTCGATCTCGAGCGTTTATTAATTTCTCCGTTGTCTGTATTTGTTTGAAATTTTTTTCCCTTTTGGGGTCACCTGGAGATGCTTGGGTTACTCCTGGCTCTGCACTCAGGAATTCCTCCTGTCGGTACTGTGATACCAGGTACTGGAGACCCTAAGGATGCAGAGGATTGTGAATGCCCTATCCACTGTGCTATCACTCGGGCCCCAAGACTTTCCTATGACATAAAGACAAAGAGTCTGAACCCTATGAGTGTTCTTTTTTTATTTTTCTGCATAGAGAATAACCTCATCTTTGTCTGAGGAGCAACACTTCTCAATACTTCAGGAGCTAGGAATCAATGCCCTCTGGGCAAGTGGGCGCCAGGTGTGGTGAGTACTGCATGAAGAAGCTGATGGCCTCCCTGTCCAGAGTGCAGGAGGTCCTGTCTTATGTCACCCTTCCTGATTTCCCTGGGTGTGCACCCCACTGAGAACAAAATATTATTTTCTCTCTTTATTAAACAAGGGCAAACCATTAAAATCCAGCAGTACATAGTTTTTTATTAACAACATTGAAAATTACAGTTTTCCGTTATGGGATTGCTTTTTTAGGAGTAATTTATATACCTCTACATGGAATAGTAGGCTAGTGAATGTTTTCATATTCTGGGAAACTAACTTCAAAATATCAAGATGTTATTGTAATATAGAAATTTCACTGTTTAGAGTGTCTTCATATTAATGTGTCAAATTTTCAAAAAATTAAATAAGCTGCTATTCTGAATGTTTCTTTGAAAATCGTACCTTTTCTTTTTTAAAAATGAGAATAATTACCAGGACACAGCAGGATCACAACCAAGAAAAACTGACAGGAAAGAAAATTAGCATAAATACAATGCTCTGTGTCATTTGAGAGCTTTTATTGATTGAAGTGAAATGAAATTTTTAAAAAGTCCAAAGAGAAAGAAATGACATGGTTGCCTTAGTTGCAACTATCATTTTATATGATTACCTGTCTCTCCTGTTTGCTGCAAAATTTAATCACAGTGGGCAAAAAGAAACAACAGAGTTTATAATATTAAATAATAATGAAAATGACTTACTTCTCCTTTTGACCATTATGTCTAATTAATTCCATAAAAAATACATCAGAGACTTAGAAATTAATGATATATGTGCTCCCTAATATAATCTTGGATAAATGTTATTTTTCTAGTTTTAAATTAGAGCTTGAAAGTCTCATTAGCTCTCTTGTCTTCACTAATTAAACAATGTTTAATGCTCTAATTATTGCTTCTATTATACCACATATTCAGTTATGTTTATGAGGTAACAAAGAAAACATATGATGACTTTGACTATTAAAGAACATGAAGTAATTATAGAATAGTAATATATTTTATAAACATAAAATCATAATATATTTTATAAATATGGATATTAATATAAATATTAATATAAAATATAGTAATTATAAGATATAACTAGATAAAAGAAGCTGGAGTGATAGAACTGCAGAATGGACTTCGATCGCATGGCACCCGTAGCATACCCACACCCTCCAGTAATGATCCCTGAGTTCAAAGCCAGGAATAAGCCCTGAGAAAACAGAAAACAAAATACTAATAGTTAAAATACAGATTATCTCCTATGAGTCCCAAACTATTCTAGATCCTTTACATGCATCATTTCATTTATTTTTTTTTGGCAATACTGTGTATTATTTCAAAGTCACGAAGTAAAACTAAGCTTGAAGGAGAAAAGTTAAATATTTTACACAAAGATTCTCAAACAAACCCAGGATAAAATTCAGTTGTTTTAATTTTAGAACCATGTTTTGTATGTAACTATGAAAGACACTTTATTCACCAAGCAGAAATTTCAGCTAGCTTTTGAAAAACTCAACTACATATTCATATATAAGAGGTTTGGTATATAATGTAATTGTAATACTACCTTTCACTAAAGTTACAAAGTGAGAAATGTCATAAACCACCATCAATAGGGATAGAGAAATAACCAAGAATTTTATACATACATGTAATATAATATAGATAATACACATATACATATATAAAACAATATGCAGAGTCTGCAACATTTTACATTCTATTTTATAACTTGATGCATATCATTGTGTAACGTATCATTTCCAAGCTTTACCATGTTTAGTCATATCAATATTTTTTCTAAAAAACTTAATCTTGATATCAACATAAGAATTTTTTTTTAATGTTTTTCGTTATGCTTGCATTTAAACTTATATCTATGGACTCTTTGCCCTTTTGAAACTATTGGTCAGTTTCTAGAAAATTTAGTTTCCGGATATGAATCTCAAAATTTATAATAATATATAATTATATTTTAAACAAAACATTTTATATTCTACTGAAAGGCAGTATGTCCAAAATTATTCATGCAGGAAGCAGAAATATTCACGTGTGAATCATTTCTACAATGTTTGATTAGTCAAATATATAAATGTTTAATTAAAATATATAAAAATATGTCACTATTATAAATTTTAGTAGACAGATGATGTATTTTAAGCCCAGTGATTTTGCTAAACTTTTTAAAATGTTTTATTATCAACTTAAAAATAATAACTTGCACAACATTTAATATTGCTTAACCTCCAAAATCCCTCTTCATGATAATTGTTATATTTTTTTCACTAGAAGCCCAAAGAAATTTAGCTTTAGTCTCATGAACATTTGCTGTTTTAAAAAAATAATTAAGTCTTCAGCAATAAACAGCAGAGGGCGCTCACAGTACTCTTCAATCCAGTTGAATAACATTCTTGCTTCTGTTGTTCAGAGGGGCTATAAAACTAAAAAGGTTTATCATCAGAATTTATGTCAATATGCAAAGACAGACATAATAATGGGCTATGACTTAAGAGAAAATTATAGCGGACAATGAATTTTGATAACTTCACTTGGGACTCACTTGAATCACTTCTGAATAATATCAATATGCTAGATTTCTGTACCCCACTGAAATATTTTCTGAACTTCAGACCTTTTGTTTTGGTATTGGGGGTTGGAAACTACAATCCATGGTGCTCAAAGCTTATTCCTGTTTCTGTGGGAAAGGCACTTTATTCTCTATACTAACTTTCTTGGCCATGAACTTCAGATTTCGAATATCTCTATTTAAATGCCTAAAAGACATCTCACCCATTACAAAATTCACTTTCTCTGCAAATATATCTCCACAGTCTTCCTCCTCTCTGTTGAAACTGGTAATATACTTGTTGCTGCCTCTCAGACTGTTACCTATAAAATCTCCAGCCTAACCCATCACAGATTATGTTCTTATTTTCTAAAAATGCTTTTGAATATATACTAACCAATTCTCAGCATACCTATGTACCGCTCACTTGATCTCTCACCTGAATTACTGTAAGAAACTTATAATGATATCCTAAACTCTTCAGCTGTAAATCACTACCCTAGAAAATTCTCAACTTATTATTAGGAATAGTTTTTAACTCACTATTAACCTTATTTCACTGAGAACACATTTTTTATTTGACACATCAAGTTTGTTTTCAAAAAATATGATCTAAATTATAGTTATTAATGACAAATATAAACACAGATATATACATATATATGGATGTACATATGCCTAATAAAACTTAATAGGTATTAAACAAAATCTTATATATAGCATAATATAATTTTTTTGTTTTGCTTTTTGGGTCAGATCCAGCAATACTCAGGGGTTACTCCTTGCTCTCTGCTCAGAAATTGCTCCTGGCGGTGCTCGGGAACCATATGGGATGCCGGGGATTGAACCCGGTTCGGCCGCGTGCAAAGGAAATGCCCTCCCCACTGTGCATAATGTAATTTTAAGCAGATGAGTGCCATCAGACTTTGTAATAATTTTCTATTTAGAAATAATACCGTGTTAAAGTTTCACTTGAAAGATTTTGATAAAATTAATTAGTTCAGATTCCAATATAATCTTTTACTATGTCCTTAAAATTATAATGCTAATTTTTTATTTATTTTATGTATTATGTAAAACAGATGAGTCTCCTGGCATTTTGGACTAATCGGTATTTGATTGTCTGCTATAACTGAATCAAAACAAATCAAATTTTAACTGTTTACTTAAAAAGTCATGTAAATATGTTATTTAAATCAAACAAATAACATCAACTCAACATGGTTGATATGTTATCATCTTTATATTAACTATATATTGTAAAATAAAATTAGCAAATCTTCAGGGCAATAAATAGTTTGCAGGTAGGGTACCTGTTTTGCATATAGACATCCAAGCTTTGGTCCCTGGCACCCCATATGGTCCCCCAAGTCTTTCAAGAATGATCTCTGAGCACAAAGTCAGGAATAAGCTCTGAGCAGAGCAGGGTGTGGCCCAAAAAACAAATTAAAATGAATATCAATTCTAGTCATGACAAAAAATTATTCCAAAGTTCACCTCCACTCTTTAAAAATCAAAATTAAAAGACTTTTGCATAACTTTTGCCTATATAACTGCAATTTGTAGCTTGCTAGACTATACACCAGGCATATTAAAAAATGAAAATGTTTAACATCCTAGCATTCCCTTTCTGACACAGTTTCTGAGGGCAACACTCAAATTGTTGGGGTTCAACAGGGTCCCAACAGATGCTGGGGTACGGCAGAGTCCCCTGGTGCATTCAGGACTGATGACTGCCCCATAGATCAACAAAGGACAGACTGCAGGCTAGTTGGCAATCAGCGGCACTTTAATTCAATTCAAATCTGCTAGTTCCAGAGGCATCAGAAGGGTTGGGGGTTGGAGATTAGAGAAGTGATAGAACTTTGATACTGAAATAGTGCAGGTATAAAAAACCCTTCCTTTTGGGGGAACAGTCTACTAGGGCACTTCCCCCAGAGATGCAATCTTGCCCTGAGGCTATAGATCATCCAGGACAAGGTAGAATTTTGCATTTCTCCTTTCCTTTGCTAGTAAACAATCAGATTACATATACCTCTTACTAATATTTTTAGTCATTTTGTATAGACACAGTAAGAGATACAGACTTGTATCCACAACCTGTATTAAGCTTAAAATTTTCTCTCTGAACTCATGGTAAAGGGTGACTTTTCCTGGGGACATCTCACTAAATATTCCAAACTGCAATCCTAAAGCCAGATTAGTTTTTCTAACCCCAACAGGGTCCTAAATCAGTTGCTTATCTTTTGGGTCAGGGCAGTTTGTTCCATGACAGTGCTCTTAACTTACTATATTTATGATACTTAGCCTGTCTATGTTGAGGTCTGGGTGTTTACTCACAGCTTGCCCTGGGTCCATCCAACTCCTGCAGTGGGATCCTCTTTTGGGGTATAAGGAACTAAAATCAAAGGGCAACTGAATCAATTGTGGCAACTAAATCAGGAAATATGATAGATATATTTATCCCCAAAAATCCCAAAAACCACTTCCCCATTGGTGGGTGCCCCCCCCCCCCAAAAAAAAAAAAACAATTCCCCCACACCCCCCACACCCCCCCCCCCCACCCCCCACCCCCCCCCCACTCCTCCCCCTCCCTCCCCCCCCCCCTCCCCCTTTTTTTTTTCCCCCCCCCCCCCCCCCCCCCCCCCCCCCCCCCCCCCCCCCCCCCCCCCCCCCCCCCCCCCCCCCCCCCCCCCCCCCCCCCCCCCCCCCCCCCCCCCCCCCCCCCCCCCCCCCCCCTCCCTTTTTTTTTCTTCTTTCCTTTTTAGTTTTCAACCCCCCCCCCCCCCCTCCGTCCCCCCCCCCCGCTTTGTAGTAAATATTTCAGAATTAATTGACTCCTATATTGCAAATGCATAGCATTAACTGTCTTCCTGAGTCTACATTTCTTGAACATACAAACAGGAAAAGGTACAAAAGAATGAGAAAAAGAAACATTTCCCTTAAAAAAAGGTAAAAAAAAAAGAACAAGAAAAAGAAACAAACCCCCAGGCATCAGAGGACTCTGCAAATCACTGCTCCTGGGCAGGAGACAGAGAGCTGAGTAGAAGAAGATGGCTGAGTAGGAGACAGGGGCTGTGACGGAAGTTATAGAATGTGCCTGCTTAGCTCTGGAATGGGTGCAATTCACACAACCCTTCAGGAGGGGAAGTCTCAATTCCAATGTTACCCTTGAAATGCTTATCACTATAATCTAACACAAATCTATTTTCTTCAAAATTTATTCTCTTTTCCTCCAAATCGTTCATCTTTCCTAGCAGTTGGGTGGGGTAGGTAAGAGAGAAAGTGCTCTCCTACTCCTATTACTTAAAGAGACTCATACTGCATCTATGGGTCTCTCCTGATCATCTACAAGAGCTACTGCATGTTTTTCTTTATGTTAATGGAAAAACTATGCCTAGCTGATCTCAGAAATCATATTAAAAATGCTGAATTGGGGTCTGAGCAACGGTACTGTGGGTAGGGCATGAGCCTTAAACATGTCTACTTGGATTCAGTCTCAGATATGGCCTATGGTATCTAGAGCACTGCCAGGAGTGATCCTTGAGTGCAGAGTCAAGATTAAGGCCTGAGTACTTGCAAGTGTTTCCCCCCAAACAAATAACAAAAGCCAAAGTGGCCCAAGAGAGAGTATAAGGAACCACGCTCCTGGCCCACGATTTACCTACCTATGGTATGAAACTCAGTACCATAATAACAGACAGAGTACTGTCAGGAATAATCCCTGAGCAGAGCCAAGATTTTGCAACACCAGATATGGCCCCAAGCCCAGAAACAACAAATAAAAAGTCAAGTAATCATTATATTGCCTGAATGGGATACTATATAAAAATGCATCCTGGAAGCCACATATAAATACATACAATTATTCCATTTAGTGAATATAATGTAAGAGTGTTAAATATGAAGGATTTTTAGCCTACTTATCTCATGACTAGCAAACTCTAAATGCTATCTATGTGTCTTAAGTAGACGTCTTTGGTTTTCCTAACTTCTAAGTGAAAAAAAAAAAACAGAATTCTTTGTTTTTGTATCTCCCAAAGAACTTGAAACATCCATTGGTAAATGTTTGTATACTTTTATTCTTATAATTGAATTCCTTTTTTTTTTTTGTAGGGATCAGGGAGGACTTACTTCTGGCAGTGATTATGGGAAACATGTGCAATTCTGGCATTAAAACCAGAATCAGCCATATGAAATGCAAGAGCCTTAACCTCTGGTCCTAAAATTCAACTTTTTTTTTGTTGTCAACACTAGGTGATGTTCAGGGTTGCTGCTGAACAGTTCTGGCAATGCCCAGAGGACATATGGGGATTCCAGGAATTAAACCTGGATCCAAACTGCTATACTATTGCTCTGGCCCTTAAAATTCTACTTTTAAAGGACAAGTAATGAACTCTTCCTATATTTGGTGTCTCACAGATTATCAAAACACTAAATTTTCAGTATTATTTTATTAAATTAATGCACGAGTATTGAGCCATTGGCCTTAGAAGCAATGCATACATAATTTAGCTCACTGGTACTTATTAAAATAGTTGGTACTCAAGTCTTTAAAACTAGAAATGCTCTCTTATATTTGCCTTTTCCTTCCTCATCTCTCTTTCTCAAATCATACTGGCATCTGAATCTATTTCAGCCACAAGAAAACTTGTGAAATAAAATTATAACCTTTTAGAAGGTTTCCTACTTGTTTCAGTAAAGAAAATATGAACAAAATCAAAGAAAAACTTAAGTAAAACAGATCATTCCATTACTAATGCCACATATAACAAAATTAGAAATCGTACACTAATATATTTGTGTAAAAATAAGTCCTTTATTATCCAAATAGTCACATAATGGATTGGAAAATATTTGGGGGCTTTCTATACCCAGACAAAGGTTAATTTGTCTAAGCCATTATTTAATATTGAACACAATATTATATCGTAGAATGAAACTAGTAAAAGTTGATTTACTCAAGCAGGCAATTTTCTTCTTTAGTTACACATGAGAGAGTCTTTAAAATTTATATTAGAAACACACTTCTGATAATACAGTAAGGGCAACTTTCGAAAGGTCAATTGTCATTGTGTACATGGAAACGTTAATAAAAGCATACTGCTTAGTCACTGGCAGGGTTAATTAGTTAAATATTCAGCACTACTTAGTAATTTTCACACGAGTCACACAGTTCAAGTGCACACAATGCAAAGCAATTACACAGCAGTACGAATTTGACAAAGAAGAAAAGCAAGATATATTCAATATGCTTACCTTTTTCTTCAAAAAATCATACAACGTGGCTCAAACAAATTCATGTCTATTAAATTACTCTATGCTATTAAACAAAGCATCAGAAAAACAGACAGAATAGAACGATATATCAATAGATGATAGATGATAGAATAGATAGATGATAAACAGCAGAATAGATGATATATCAAATGAAACTAGCAACTAGACAATGCATAGCAACCACTATGGAATTAGCTATTTCCATAATATTGTAAATCATACACATTATAATATCAAAACAGAAGAACAAAAAGGCAATAGAAATATAAAGTAAGAAGTTAGCTATGAAACAATTTTACTATTTTTCTTTTTTTTTGGAGGGAGTGATAAGTGAATCCATGCCCCAAGGTTCTCATGGGCTATTCCTGGTTCTACAAACAGAAGTGACCCTTAGGGATGTTAATAGGACCATATATAGTGTTAGGGATTCAAATATAAGGCAAGACATTACCTTTGTACTATCTCACTGGTCTTTTTGGTTGACTTTTGTTTCGGGAGGAGAGAATTAGTTCACACTAGGTGGTACTCAGGAGACTATGGTGCAGGAGACTAGCCACAGGAGCCTAGCCAGCGGGGGCGTTGCCTTGCCGGCCTGCCGTGCCGGCCTGGGTTCCATCCCCAGCATCCCATATGGTCCCCTGAGCACCACCAGGAGTAATTCCTGAGTCCAGAGCCAGGAGAAACCCCTGAGCATTGCCGGGTTTGACCCAAAAGAAAAAAAAAAAAAGAAAAAGAAAAAATCTTGTACTATATTCCTTATTTTTGATTATTTTCCAATCCTATGCTTTAAAATTTAAAAGTCTTTTAAAAATCCACAGTAAGTCTTCTCTGAAATGATTTTGCTATATTTTTCATCATTTGTGTTCAGAAACATTTCTTATAATTTAGAGTTCTTATGTTTTACACCATGACATACAGAGCATTAGTTTAAGAAATTTATATTTGTGTATATATAACTACTACATATTATATAAAAATTATTTGGTCTCCTAATAGGTGTTGTTTTGGAAGAAAATCTCATGTTAGACATAATATTTTACTTAGAATCATTTTCCTTATTAGCATAAAATTCCCATGAGTCTATACTGTTATTTATTTCCTCAAGTAATGGCCCTTCAGTTTTACAAATTGGAAACTGGTACACGTAAAAAATAAACTCTTTGCCTGGAGATGAGCCAAAATGTAGAGCAATTAGGCACTGAGAATTAATTACAAATCCCCAAATGAACCTAAAGTTCAAATGCCGAAAGTGGACCAAGAGATTAGGTAAATTTATAAGACGAATTCAGGAGCACTCTTTGGTCATGAATAAAACAAATGTTTGATTTTTTGTTTTACTATTTTCTTTTTGGGTACCCAGGCCTTACACCCGGTTATGCACCCATGGATCACTCTTATTGAACCTAGGGGTTCAATATGGAGTACCTAGAAGTCCATATGCGGTGCCAGGGACCAAACCCAGGTCAGAGCATGCAAAGTAAGCACCTACCTGCTAATATATTGTACCAGACCCTAAATGTTTGCGTTTTTATACATACACACTCCACCTAAAATTACTGTTTCTTATTTCTCTAAAGTTATGTAGTCTTTCCATTTATCTTTCATGTTTGCATTTTTTGATACAATCTCGTCCCGATCTTCCCATTGATCATCTATTTGCTGAGCGGGCACCGTAATATCTCCTATGTCCTGTCTCATGCCGTAGAGCCAGGGGCATCGTCTGGAACATAAGCTTAAACCATTATATTAGTCATGGGAATGACCTAATATATTTTATGATTTGGCATTCATATACAACCGAAGCTTCCGGCTTGGCGGGAGCAAACTCTTTTAAACACCTCCAAATAAAGCATTTATTGAGCCGCCGCGTGATGGGTCTGCTGGGTGGAGTTCTGACAGGGAAGTCAGAATGAGATGGCGGCGCCGTGGTGAGGAGGGTTCTGGCTTGTGCTCTGGGTGGTGCCAGGGCTAGACCCGCCATGCCTCCCAACTGCCTCTGAGCGGTTTGCACGGGAGAGCGGGAACAGCTCTGCCCCATGTGTGAGTCTCTGGACCACACTGGGCGGTTGAGGAAAAGCTTGTCAGGGTGGGTGTCGGTGACGGCTGTGTGGGACGGCCCGACACCCCCCCTGCCCTTTTCCCCGTCCCCACCTCCCTGCAGCTTCGCCCCCCCACCCCTCCTCACCCCGCGCCTCTCCACTCCCTCCCCGGTCACCGACACCACCCTGCCGGCTTTTTTCAATCCGGCCCAGGTATGCTGGTCAGGACTCTCACACATGGGGCAGAGCTGTCCCTTGCTCTCCCTGTGCAAAGCCGTTCATGAGGCAGTCGGGAGGCATGGGGTTCTAGCCCTGGCCCACCACCTCGGCGAGCCTCACAACAAGCCAGACCACCGCTCTCCTCCCGGGCGCGCCATCTTCCACTTCTGGACTTCCCTCTCGTCAGAACTCCACCCAGCAGACCAGCCCATACAGCCCGGATACAATCATAAATGAATAAAAATCTTTTTTTTCACCAAGACTCATGACAAACAAAATACAAAGTTAGAAATAAATAAACAGAACATATAAAAAGTGTGTGAGTTAAACAAAGTAAATATGTCCTGGTAATAAAACTGGCCACTAATGACCATTGCTTAAAATATCTGTCTATCACTCTATGAGGTTGTCATGGTACAGGAAATTATAGATATCCTAACTTACCTTTAACTATTTTTCATTAATGATTTTATACTTCCAATATGTTCATAAAATTAAAAAGTATTATTGAAATTACTAATGTTTGACTTTCTGGTTATGAGGTATGAATCCATTTATTATTTAGCCCAAAGTATATTGTGAATATTACTCATAAATTTGCCCTCGACTCTAGATCTTCTTTTTCACTGTGCTATTGTGTTACACTCAACTGTGCCTTGGGCTTACTTCTGTCTCTGTGCCCAGGGATCATTCCTGGAAGTGCTCAGCAAACTATATGGTTATAGGGGGATAAAACTGACGCCAAATGCATATAAGGTAAGTTCCTTACCTGCTGTACTATCACTATAGCCATGAGGTCAGTGAGTTTTTTTAAAATATTCTCTTATTTCCTAGGAAAACTGTATTTGGTAATATATTCCTCTGCTTCATTCGGCTATCTGTTCCTTTTACATTGTGCTGGAGTACATTATATGCATTTATGGTGTTTATAAACCTTTGCATTAGGAAATTTACCCAAGACAATATTAGATTTTCAAAGAGTATAAATGTTGCTTCTTTTGGTTGTCTGGCTTCATATTTATTTTCTACTAAATATTCATTGAGAGCGTATTTTAATACTATGAAGATGCATTCCACTTGGCTGCAGATATAATTCTCCGCTTAGAGCTCAAATTTAATGCTCCTAACATTGTTCCAAGCATTGGGAAGTAAGTAATAAGTAAAATTTGTAGAACCCTACTAGTTTCTTCTCAAAACATTTACTTTAAAAAAAAAGTTACAAAAATTTCACTTAGACCTTAACACTTGTGATCTTAAATACTTATGAAAGTATGTTTAGACCGAAATTATAAAATTTACCTGCAAATGGATGGACATGGATGCTATCATGCTGAGTGAAATTAGTCAGAAGGAAAAGGACAGATATAGAATGACTGCATTCATTAATAGGATATAAATAGATACCAGTGTTTTACTAAATGTGGGAAATGGTAATGGCAGATTAAAACACACCATTGAATATAGACAAAGAGACTCAAGTGATAAACTCTAAATATCTGCAGGGCTAGCCACAATGTGTAAAAGAAGAGGGAGAGAGATGCAGAGACAGAGAGACAGAGAGAGAGAGAGAAAGAGAGGAAAAGGGGTACCTGCTATTGAGGTAGCCTGGGGGGGGTGGGGGGAGGGGTAGGGTACATTGGTGGTGGAAATGGGGCACTGGTGGAGGGGATGGGTGCTGGAATACTGTATTACCAAGAACCAATTATGAACACCTTTGTAATTGTATGTCTCAAGGTGGTATAATAAAAATTTTTTTTAAAATGTATGTTGGGGGCTGGGTGGGGTGACTAAAGCAAAGAGTGTTTTCATTGAGGCAGCTCTGGTGCAAGAGAAAAAAGGAACATTGGTGGAAGGAAGTGGACACTAGAGAAGAGATTGTTGTTGGTATATTATACAACAGAAACAGCCATTTAGAATTTTGTGACTCTGTAATTCATGATGATTTAAATAAAAATTTAAAAATAAATATCCAGATTCAAGCAGTTCTAAACAATTTGCATGTACAGCCACAAACACACACACGCAAAAAAAAAACTGCAATGTATTTGTGATATCACAAGCAACTCCTGCTGTTTTGGTAATAGTATCCCCCTATTAATTGTGTAGCAAACTATTACTATTATTTTTCAGTATAACAAAAAAGGACTTTAATTAATTCCTTTCCTAGGTTGTATCAATATATCCCTCTTTTCCATATAATTCTTTTAAATTAGACTAATTCCTTTTGTATATTACTATTTCTTAGAATAAAAACTCCATAGTTTTGACCCAGTAATTTTGCTCAAAATTTAATATGTCCTTAAATTTAAGTGTATAAATATTTATTTAACATCCCTTGCTAACCTGTGTGCTTGTTTGGCGTTGTGGAACCACACCCAGCTGGCTCAGGGATTACTCCTGGCTCTGTGCTCAGAGCCAACCTGATAGGGTTGGGGGCATCATATGAGATTCCTGGTCTCAAACTTGAGCCAGCTGCATGAAAAGATACTGTTTTCTACCAACTACATTAGTTCTCTGGCCTCTAATCTGGGAGTCTTTGAATGCAAAAGACATGAATCAGAAAACCAGAAGTTTTAATTTAGGATTTATTAGTGCAGTCACTTTGGAAGATACAAATCATCAGCACCTCATATTTGTCTAATAAAATTATATATATAAATAAGGGATATGTACATTATTCCTAACAGTTTTCCTTTACTGACCTGCTTATTTTTTTAAAGAATTTTGAAAGAACTATCTAATGACTCATTTGTTTTCCTTTCCAAATTAAGCTTAGAATAGCAGATGATACTAGTAGGAATTTTTTAATAGAATTTGGTTAGTTATTAGTAATGTTGGATTAGTGGGTGCAGTACAGTATTTACTCATGGCAAAGATTATGTTTTTTTTTTCGTGGAATAACAACCTCCCCCACCCAGGAGTAAAAATGTACACAGACGAACACCAACTCTCTATTCCACTGGATGAAAGTTAGGAAAGCCCTGTGCTTATTATATGAAAATACAACTGGGTATGTGGTACCATTTATCAAAAGGCTGAATGCAGCTGCCAATGAAAAGGACCATGTAATTACTATCAAAAATGGCTATCAGACTTTCAGTAGCAACAATCATATCTCATCACATTTGGATGCTAGAAATATTCTTACAATATTCCATCTTTGGAGGAAAGAAGAGAAAGAACTTATCAAAATATGTATATTTCAGCCTTATAAGCTATTGTAAACATTTAAAGAAAATGTTTCAAATATATGGGCACTTTACATCTAGTTTTTTTTTTTTAATTTTAAGTAAGAAAGTATATGTTCCTTAATATTTGATAAACTCAAATTTTTAGACTAGGAAATCAAAAATATATTGAGATACAAAATTAGGTAGAAAATTAATTAACCCGACTTTATTCCCCAAGGGAAAAGTTAGAGACTATGGGATAAATATGAGATAATAATAAAAATTAGAATTTCTTCAAGATTTTGTGATTCACTAATATTGATAGATAATGCGTTTGTCTAAAGGAGGCAAACAAGATAACCAGAAGACCAGATAGCATGTTTATCTTCTGTATAGCTCACCCAACTTCAATTCAGTCATAGGGTCACCCACCAAGAGTGATCCCTGAATGCAGAGCCAGGAGTAAGTCCTGAACATAGCTAGTTCAAAATAACAATAGAACCAGGATTCTAGTTTCAAATTCAACATATAAGAAACTTGTTTTTAAAAGACAAAAGAAAAAGAAACTTGGTTATTGTCATGTAATCTGAACAAACTAAAAAAAAAAATCCCTCATGCAAACAGGAAAGTCAGTTATGGGACCCAAAAACTCCTCTAACAGGTAAAAATACAATGAGATTGGTTAAAACAATCACTGATTTGTGTAATCAGTGCTGTGGATTGGAAAATTTGAGCAGTAGGCTTCAAATTACTGGCTGTTCCCTGGGAACAACTCTGAAAGTTAAAATAATCCAGAAATATCCAATCACCAGGGGCTACACAATTTTGTGAGGTTTATTTCCTAGAGTTTTACCAGATTATAATGGAGCCTGTTTGGCATGGATCTCTCAGGAGAGTGGAGAGAGAAAAAGAGAAGGATGAGCTATTCTCATTCCAGCCGGTTAGTTTTTCTGAACAAGATGTTTACTCAAGAGAAATTATTTAACTAGAGACTAATCTGTAAGATTCTGAAGCAAGCAGATAGGAAGTGGAGTAATGGCTTTGTAAAGTAACTCTATCACTAACCATTAGTTCAAAAGCTAGAGGCTATTTCCTTTTTATGGACACTGAGGCTAATGGTAATCTAACATCACACAGACTTCAGCAAGAACAATAGCCTTTTACAAGTCATGAAGATGGACCACCAAAAGTTCAAAGCTCTTCTTAACGATGCCCTATTAATGGACTCTACATAGAAACACAGATCTACATATTTACATAGAAAGCCCCAAGTTGGGGCAGTTTGTGAGAAAAACTAACTTTTCCAATGCAAATGGCCACTTCACTATTCATTGTGGTCAGTCACCTGCAATTCAGTCTGACCTCTGCATCTCAGCTTTCTGCCTTCTGGAGATGCCCTCCTTCTCTCTTAAATATGTGTCTCTTTATCTTCCTCATATTCTCTAAATAAAACTTTTTACCTCACTATGTGTTTCATCCTGAAATTCTTTTCAGTGAAGGAAAGTGACAGAATTGGGAAGAACCTAGGTGGAAATTAGGACAGATTTCTTTATTCTGCAAAGAGCAAGCCCTCACTCCAGCCTGACTTCTCTGGTTTTCTGAGAATCGAGTCACAGGGATCATAATCCAAAGACATTAAGATCAAACTCAGGTGCAGTTTGATGACCACTGTGTGGGGCTGGTGAGACGTTGGCGCTGAGCCTGTCTGGTGTAGGTTCTCCTGGCAGATTTCTCTTTGCTGACTTACCTAGGAGCAAAGGAGGAGCTGATTAGACAAATCTTTCAATGTTGTCTGCTTCCTATTTCACATAAGTGTCTGAAACAATTTCGTCACCACCAAATTGTTCTGAGAGAAGGGGAATACTCCAGGGCATTTCAGCCATAGTCATACTGTTTCGCCTAAATTAGGGCCGAGAAAGTGGCTCCTGGGGTCAGACTATGAAGCCTGTGAGAAATTCACTGTCCAGAGTCGGAGAGTCACGAAAGAAGACACCTAGTCATAAGAAGAATTGAGTACTTTCCTCTTCCCACAACTCAGGAAAAAAAAATCTATTTACAGTTGGTTTTAACCGGGTATATTGTGTTTGCTACCAAAGGATACACACACACACACACACACACACACACACACACACACACACACACACATGGTACACTAAAAGGTAAAAGACACTTTGAAAGAAGAGAACAAAAAATCAAAACCAGACTCTGATATGGCAGTGTTAACACGAAAGTAAATTTGGCTACCTGTGAACTGGCACTTTCCACCTTAGCTTCAGCTGTATCAGCAGAGCTATTAGGCATATCAAACCAGAAATTGAAGACAACTATAATAACTACGTAAAGAGTACTACTAAATAAAATAGACAGCATACAAGATTACATGGAGATCACAAACAAGGAGATAGAAAATCTAAAAAAAAAAACAAAAAGAAATTTTAAAAGAATACAAAACGTGCTTTGATCGGAGATCAAAACGCTGTAATAGAAAAAAGAATGACCCTGATAGACTCATTGGTGAAATGGACTCAACTGAATTCCTATCTTAAAAATCTCAATATAGAATCATGAAACTGAAAAGCTCGTGTTAACAACAACAACAATAACAACAAAGTCAAAATTACGGGGAGAAAGAATATTTAGTGGAGAATTTCTTAAAAACAACAACAACAACACAACTGTAGCTTGGAGATGGAGCAGTGGTAGAGAGGGTAGAGATGTGCTCTGCATGCAGCTGGCCAGAGATGGCCTCTACCTCCCATATGGTTCCCTGGGCCCCACCAGGAGTGACCATGGAGCAGCACAGAGCCAGGAGTGTTACTGGCTGTGATCCAAAACAGAAAAATAATGGAAAGATAAAACAGTACACAATTGTGAGCTGACTAAAGAGATTTAACATGCATCCAATCTATGTAAAATACGGATCTAATAATCTCCTTCATTTGCATGAGAAAATGCAATTTTCTCAATATACTTTTTTTGAAGGAGCATTCCTTTCTTCTAATGAGTATTTCTTCAAAGTGTTAGTTAACTATAACTCATGATTTTATTTCTAGTGTGTTAAATCTATTCCATTGGTTTATTTGTCTGTTTATATGGTACTAGCACATTGGGTTTCTATAGCTTTGCACTATTACTTGAAATCAGAAAATGCAATATCTCCAGCTTTGTTTCCTCTCTTAACACTTCTTTGACTATTAATTTTTGTTTGTAGTTTTATGCTAATGACATTTGTTTTGGTTGACACAGATAGTTCTTACTGAAATTTATTTAAAAATGTGAGGGGGTGAAAAAATGAGAGTGTATGAGAGAAAGAACAAGGGCTTCTCCAAAGTAGAAATAAGCAGGCAAAAAGGAGACCAGCAAGCAAAATATGTGCTCAAGGGAGAACACGGGCTTGAGCAAGAACAAGCCACTAATGGAACTTTTTAAAAACAGAAATAGGCCATATAAACTTTGGTGCTGTTGCAATACATACATCAGTAATCATAGCATTGGTATAATAATTCTTTCTATCCATGAGTCTGGAATATCTTTTACTTATTTATATTTTCCCCAGAAGTTTCAATCAATGTGTGATGGTTTCCAGTGTAGAATTCTCATATCTCCTTGGCCTATTTTAAACTATTTATGCAATGTAAAAGTCTATAATTGCAATTTAAATGTTTGTAAACATTTCTTTTTTTTCAGATAAGTTGTTGTTAGTACTCATAGTTTTTATGAGTCAGTATTTTCTAATTAATTTTTAAATTTTTCTTCCTTTTTAATCAACAGCAATAATTTAAATTAATGGAAAATCATGCTGAATTGCTTGAACTACTGTGATGATGGTGCCTGTTCAAAGGTGCTGCTCCAAACATCATTTCCCATCATGACTCTTGAGTTATTAACTATCTTTTACTAACTTTGCATCAAGTTTTACCAATAATTTTGTGATTGTACTTATTTTGTAGCTATTAATACAGCATCTCTTATGTACTGTTTTTCTTATTTAAGCATAAATATGGTGAGTGATTTTCAGTAATTTTTCAATAATATAGCTTTAATGTGTCAGTATCAAAATGCAACAAAAATATTCAAGTAAGGGCAAACATTAATCATCTGTGGTTTTCCAATAGAATTTGCCAGTATTGATCATAAATTCATAAATCTTAAAATCTGAACACCAAAATAACATTGTAAAAAATTTAGGGCATACAGCTTGCTAAGAAAAATTAATCAGAGGACGGAGCAATGGCACAGCTGGTAAAGCAGCCAACCCAGGTTCAATTCCTGGAATCCCATATGGTCCCCCTAGCACTGCCATGAGTAATTTCTGAGTGCAGAGTCAGGAGTAACACTGAGTATCACCGGAAATGGGCCCCAAAAAGACAAAAAGAGAGAGAGAGAGAGAGAGAGAGAGAGAGAGAGAGAGAGAGAGAGAGAGAGAGAGAGAGAGAGTTAATCAGGCCAAAAAAAAAGATCAGAGCTTGGATGTAGTTATGAACCATTGGCACCTAAGCCAGAAATACTTACTTCACCCTAAAAACAACTTAATAAACAATACACTTGATTTAAAAATATGTACAAAATAATTTGGTCAACTTAAGTATTCAAAACTATTGCTACTGAGTAAGATTTAGTTGCTGAACAAAAAGCAAAAAGGTGTTTCTCTGTGACAATATATTTAAAAAAATATTATACTTTGCCTGAAGGTTTATATAATCTTGCATCAAGTACCATGCTGAGTGGGTGTTTAGATTCATTAATTTCCTAAGACTTAGAGTTCCTGTGTGGGTCACAACTCACACGATTATACATTTGGCCTGCAGATATATTTTTTCTTAAATCTACTTTGTTCAGAAACAATGAGGATAAAAATTTTGTAAAGTGTAGAGATTTATTTTAAGTAAATATACTTATCATGATATGTGCTACTTGCCAAAACATATTCTTTCAGATTTCATCTAGGCATAATTTTTAGCCTATATATTTGAGCTAATGCTAAATTCCACAATAAAAGAAGCCATGAAAACTAATATTCAAAACCTTTAAAAACACTGTGCTGCCTATATGTACTTTTTACATTGTCATCAATAATCTATATAATATTAAAGATAAGTATTTGCAAAATGAAATGACTAAAATTCTCAATATTTCAAAAATAATGTATTCCTCTACATAAACTTCAGAATATGAATATTTTTAAATGCTCCCACAAATAATTAATTCCATTTGTCTAAGGTCAATACTTTACTAATATCTAAATGTATTAGCAACTAACATTTGGTTATATATTCCTGAATTTTAACTTTAAGATAGTAACTCCAATGAACATGTTCATAAACAGTGTAAGTTATTTGAATTAAACATTCTTAAAAACAAGTTTAATTAAAATTTCATCTTTTTTAGCTCACAAGTATTAATGGTATCAACAACCAGGTTCATAAATGAGTTTCTGGATTTTACTCTGACAAGGAATATAAAAATAAGACTCCCTATTATAAATAACTCCACATTCTATACCCCACACCTAAAATCAATTCAACCAAGTCAAGATTGGGACGGTACATTGAGAGATTAAACAGAAAAAGGAAACTCAGACATGATCTTATTTGACCACTGGTTTTCTTTCTGATGGTATAAGTGACTCACTGTGGGAGATAACCTTTAGGGTAGGTTTGAAAATGGAAATTTCAACAATATGCAGATTTAGAGCAGGGAAATGTTACTGATAAATTGCCACAGTAAGAATGGTTTAAAACAAGAATTTATCAGCTTAAACTTATGGAATTAAGATATCTAAAATGAAGTGCCAGTTGTGTTCTAGAAATTCTAGGAGAGACATTTCTTTACTTTTTTCAGCCTCAGGAGGTTTATGCATGTACTCATTGTTGATGTTGCTGGTGAGGTCAGATCCCGAGCAAGTAGATCAACCACAAAAGAAGCCTCTGGGAGTCACTTCAAGGGAATAGCCCTGTTCTTTTAGCTGGAAGGTGGGGTATTTAAATTGGAGGAAAGTAGGGTGTGAACTCTGTGCCAGCCAATCAGGTAGGGTATGAGAAGAGATTAAAACTGGGTATGTGCTTCTGTACAGGGTATGTACTTAATGTGTTTAGCTACTCTCATGGTTGCTTTCTTTTCATCTTTAAACTGCGACCAAAAAGTTTAAGTCCTTCTCAAACCAAATATTTCTAACCTTGGCGTCTATTATAATGCCATTCTCCAAAGCTAATTCTCCTTCCTCTCTCTTATATGCACCCTGTGACTGTACTAGGCTAGCCTATTTCATGAAGGCCACTTTTTCTGTATCTGAATTCTAACTTTATTACAACAATAAAGTCTCTTATTTGAGGACAAATATTGTATTTGTAGTATATAGAAATTAGGATAAGGCCATCTTGGGGTGAAGAGAAGAGATTTTACCCAAAGCAAAACAGAAGGGACTATAATTTTTTGTGGAGTGCTTTCTGTCTTTAATATTTTTTATGTTTAAACATACTTACAATAATAGTTGCTATAAATGAACACCACCAAAGTGTCCAATACTCTTTATCACTTTCCTGTTACTTCTCACTCCCTACTGCTTACTAATTTCACATTTGCTATAAGGGCCAAGTGTTTGCTCTCATTCAATATTGTCTATTCACCTGTTTAATTACTCTTTATACCACAGATGAGAGCAGTCATCTGATATTTGGTCTTTTTTTTGCAACCTTTTTTTTTTTTTTTGCTTTTTGGGTCACACCTGGCAATGATCAGGGGTTATTACTGGTGGTGCTATCCAACAAACCCTCTTTTCTTGCAGACTTATTTTGTTTAATATCATACCCTCCATTTCTTTTCTTTTTTTTAAATTTTGCTTTTGGGCAACACCACGTGATACTCAGGGCTTAGTCCTGGCTCTGCACTCAGGGATCACTCCTGGTGTCCTAGGGGGATCACATTCGTTGCCCAGTATCAAACCTCTGTCAGTCTCATGCTAGGCAAAATCCCTAACTGCTGTACCATCACGCCAGTACCCTCCATTTCTATACAAGTTGCAGTAAACTGTTTTGTGACTGGAATAGTTTCTCTTCGTGTAGGATCCTGCCACTTGCAGCAAAGAGTAGCCAATATTGAGGACATGACTCATCAGGCTTATTTCAATTTTTTTGGTGTGTTTTGCAAATTAAAAAGTGAATAGCGAATTACAGTTTCAAGTATTTTAGGTTTAACATTGGGTTGTCCTTTCTTCCCGGCAGGAGCTTAGGTTAAGTGAATTGTGCCCACTATAGTGCCCTTTGGGGCACACCCAATCCTCTTTTATCTCCCTTGTGCTCTGCTTCACTTATCTGTTAGTCACAAATATCTCCAAATCAGACACTGTAACTTATAAAGTCAAATCTTCCTCATGACTGGATTTTGTATATGTAAGTGAAATATTGCTTTTCTCTTAACTTTATGTTCTTTGCATATTTTTGTTTTAGAGCAATGTCCTTTTTTGTAAAGAAAAAAGACATTTGATGCTATACTTTTGTGATATGGAAGTTAACTGACTCCAAATAATATTTACTCCTGGGCATTCATCATATTTCCTTTACTTGAGCCTCAGATGCCTTTAGATTGACCTTAATTCCTTACACCCATAATGGAGGGTCCCAAGGAACTTAAATGGACTTGGGGCAAGTCTTAAACTACCCCTGACTTTGACATGGGACAGCCTAAGGGCCATAAGAAGCATAATAAGTTAAGAGCATGGTCATAAAACAGGCTCTATGATGACATAAACGTAGCAAGTATAAAAGACCCTATTTGAGTTAGAAAAAGCTAGCTGGCCTGAAGACTGCTGTCTGGGAAAAATAGCAAGATGTCCCAGGAAAGGACAGCTCTCCAGATAGGCCATTCTAAGTTTAATTGAGGGTATAATAAAAGTCTGTATCTCTTACCATGTTATTCAAAATGACTAGAATTTTTTTTTTTTTTTGCTTTTTGGTTCACACCCAGCAATGCTCAGGGGTTACTCCTGGCTCTGCACTCAGGAACTACTCCTGGCAGTACTCGGGGGACCATATGGGATGCCGGGGAATCAAACCTGGGTCAGCCACATGCAAGGCAAATGCCCTACCTGCTGTGCTATCACTCCAGCCTCTAGAGATATTACTAAGAAATTAGTTTTGATGGATTGCCAGCAAAGGAAAGGAGAAAGCAAAATGCCCTTAGCCCATACCTGGCCTTTGCAGGAGATCTCCTAAAGCCATCTAGAGTGCTGGGGGCCAGAGATAAAGTTCCTTCCTTAGGTGGATGTCCTAGAAGAATTTCCCTGAAGGAAGGGCTTTACACCTGTTCATTGTTTTTGTTAATGTTCAATCACACCTATGTGTAATTGCTGCCCCCACCACCCTTCACATGATTTCTCTATAATAATCTGGGTTAGTTTGAACAAAATGGCCACTGATCCCTGGTCTATGGTCCTGTTCCTTTGTCCATTGTCCCTGAATGCACTGATGAACCCCAGTCACCTCAGACATGGATACAAACTAATAACATTGCCAAGAAGAACAAATCAAGGTTAAAGTGCCAGCACAGAGGAGTACGCCACTGACCTGATTCAATCCTTGACAATGCTATGGTCCCCAGAGCCAGTCCAGGATTGATTCCTGAGAGCAGAGCCAGAAGTAACCCTTGAACACAATAGGGTATAAACAAACACACAAACAAAAACTAGAAAACCAATTCGGAAGGCACCATAGTCACACCCAGGCAAGATATGCTAGCTCTAGGCAACTACAAATAGTCAAGCATATCTGAGGTTGGGGAAAAGTGTTCCAGTAGCCTGCATTCATAAAAAATACATAATTAAGAATGGTTTATTAAAGTATATTGACTGAAATATTATGGAAATAAATATAAGCTGAAAAATAAAAAAATTATTACTAGACCTATGGCTAAAAGTGCAAATAGAGGGAATGTTTTCCAGAATACAGGCAGAGCTAAAGCTATGGGAAAAGGGGCTGCATGAAGGAGCAGAAGCTCTGTAATGAAGTTGCAGGGGTGACCTTGGAGGGGTTGATTATTACCTTCTGATAGCTGGTGGCCAGTTTGAGGAGATCTATCAGAAGGTGAATCAGAGCTGAAATGGTCAAGAAAAAATATTTGTAGAGTCAAATGGAGAATGAGTGACAAAGAATAAAGGAAGAAGACAAGAAGGGCGACTCTCGGTATAACACAAATGTTTTTGCAATTATTGTTCACTTGTCACTTGTCTTCCCATTGTTCATTGATTTGCTGGTGCACACCAGTAATGTCTCCATTCGTTGGGAATGAGGTCCAATATTGTTATTGTTTTTGGCATATTGAATACACCACGGGTAGCTTGCCAGGCTCTGCCACGGCTCTGGGTTCATCCCAGGGAGCTCAGTGTTTTGCTATGTCAGACCATCAACCATCCAGAGCCCATGGGGCAGAGCCCTGGGTGTAGATTAGCCTGTCTCCTGTCTGCTACCTGCCAACACAGCCAGGTACCACGTGAAAAAGAAACCTCGTTATTGACTCCCAAGAGGAAACATTTGTTTTCTAATATTTCCGAAATATAAAACAAATGGAACACTAAAATTGTTTCTACTGTCTCTTAGTTATTTAGGTACATGACTTCTTTTGCATGTTAATAATATTAGAGATAATAAAATAAAAAGAACTTTTCTTTCATCCCTCCAAGCGTTGCTCCTTTATCAAAAGGCCTTACACTGTATTTCTTAGTAAGAACAGCAAACAATTTAAGTGTCTCTGAATTTATGTACAATGTCCCAGTCCTTATAATTATGTAATTTTTTAACATTCACTATGATATTTTTGATAATTCTTTAGACTATTTTCATTATGCTAATGCTCTTATATTAGTTCAATTTTATTATTTTATCCAAGGTTAGAAGTAAAATATTTAAACTAAATGTTGCTTATGATAAAATCACAGTTTGGGTAGTATGTACCAGTCAAGTTTAATTTAATTGACATAGGTGCTTATGCTTTTAAGGTAGAAACTATTACAGTGTTAGCTTATTCATCATTTCATCTATTCAACAAATACTATCTATACTTACTTCAAAGTACCTATAGAATTGTAGTGATAATAGATCTCACTCTCTATGTATTCTATCTATAGAAGCTTATAATATAAGCAGTGTTCACAATATATATATAAATCATCAAATAAATTAAAAATGGATTAAAGGTAAGAAAAAATTATGTAATAAAAGTTGTGCTGTGAATGAAAATGAAGCAAATGTAATGACATAGAGTTCCATTTCACTGATTCATAAGCTTTATCCCCTTTTCTAAGAGCTGTTCATTTTATTTTGTTGAGAGGAAGTCACATCTGACAGTACTCAGGGCTCACTCTTGGCTCTGTGTTCAGGACATGGAAACCATGTAGGGTACCAGGGAATTGAATCATGATCAGCAGCATGCAAGGGAAGTGCTATCATTCCTATAGTATCTCTGTCTCCTTTAAGGGCTATTTAATACCACACATTGGTAATGCACCAAACATCTTTTATTATCAAAATGACAATTTATGTCTTCATTCCATAAAATATGTGATTTGAGAATAGATATAAACAGTCTGAAGATACACAGTGAAGACTCAATTATTCCCTGAATGAGTGCACTATCTGATTGGTGAGAGAAGCTCTGGAACTGCCTTGCATTCCCTGTCCTATCCTTATCCTTCCTTTAAATAAAGTTTTTCTGATAAAAAAGAAAAAAAAGAAGAGAAGAGGAGGGAGGGAGGAAGAAGAGGAAAGTGAAAGGGAAGAGAGGAGAGGGGGGAGAGCATTGGAGAGGAGAAAATATTTACTAAAAAAGTAGAATAAGGGATTTATTAAGATTAATGAGATGGTAGACCCAGGAAAGGTATTACTGTCAAACAGGCAACCAGTGAAGTTTCGCTGAAGGGGCTGAGTACAGCAAGAGAAGCTGGTCTGGTAAGAGGTACAGAAATTCGAAGTCTTCTCCTTTGCTGTTCAGGTTAGATAAAAGAAGTAATTAAAGTAAGGTTAACACAATCTGTCAGTATAGCCAGCACCTACCAAACAAACCAGGGTTTGAAGCAGTGTCAGACTGTGAATTTCATGGGTGTCTTGGACTGTCTGATGAAGTTCTTCATGACTCTCAAAGATCCAAAGTTGTTCACACTTGGATTCCTAGAACTTGTGACTATCTTCTGTTACATGACAAAAATAGTCTGCATATAGAATTAAAGTTGTTCCTCATCTGGTCTTACAATAGGGAGATCACTATGGATTATCTAAATGAATCTAGTATAATCACAGGATCATTAAAAGCAAAAAGAGGGTGTAGGAAGTAAGCTGGAAAGAAGTTGAAGTATTGTGATTTGATAAGAACTCAAACATATTTTCGAAGATAAAGAAAGGAAGTACTTAGTCAAACAATTCAGTCCCCAGAAGATGGAAAATTCAAGGAAACAGATTTCCTCTGGCAATTTCACAATGAATACAAAGCAACTCATATATCATTGGGTTCAGTCCAATTAATATGACTAATTCCAAATCCAAGGAATATTAAAATATTAATTTTTGTGAAGTTATGAAATTTTCCTATAAATGGATGGACATGGAAAGGATCATGTTGAGTGAAATTAGTCAGAAGGAAAGAGAGAGACATAGAATGACTGCATTTATTTACATGACATAAATATATCAGGTGATCTTACCAAAAGTGGAAATTACTGCAAACGTGAGGAGTCAGAGGTTAGGTAAGACAGAGAAGGGGACATGTGTGAATAAATGTCAAAAGGGCTGATACCAACATAGAACTGAACATTAAATACAGGCAAAAAAAATGCACATGATGGCTTCTAAGTGTATGTAGTACACCCCACAATGTGTAGGAGAAGGAAGGAAGAGAGAGAGAGGGAGAAAGAAAAGAGATAAAGAACCTGCCATTTAGGCAGGCTATGGGGGGGAGGAGGGAATTGGGGACATTGGTGGTGGGATATGGGCACTGGTGGAGGGCAGGTGCTGGAACACTATGTGACCGAAACTTCCAAACATGAACAACATTGTAATTGTATATCTCACGGTGGTATAATAAAGTATTAATTAAAAATATTAATTTTGTAGTAATTTCTTCTAGCACCACTAGAAAAGCAAATGGTGCTCTTATTGCTATGTTTATATATTATATGTATATTATGCAAAGGTATAGTTTATCTATAATACAAAGTAAAAGTATATCAAAACACAAAGTATGCATAATGCATAAAATATATAGTGCTATAGTAGAAAGATTATTGAAATTGTCAAAATATTATAAAAGTATCCTATTTTATAGATATTCATCACTTGTATCACTTGTCTTCCCATTGTTCATCAATTTGCTCAAGCAGGCACCAGTAACATCTCCATACATCCTGTGGCAATCAAGTGTAGCCCAAGGGCATCTGCTTCCTCCAGGAACACGAAGAGCCTCAAACCATTCCTTCAGGTCATGGGAATGAGGTCCATAATTGTTACTGGTTTTTGGCATATCAATATGACACAGGTAGCTTGCCAGTCTCTTCCGTATAGGTGTTATATTGTTGGGGATGCCGCTGGAGTCCCAATAGTATTGGAAGCAAGTTCCCTTCTACCTCCGAGGCTGGGCGGGAATGGATGAAAACTCAGGAATCCGGTGCAGGTTTTAAAATGCTTTACTTATCACAGGTTCAGGCATACAAATCAGCAATAGGAAAAACCTTGTGCTTAGGATTCCCAGCTAGAACCCCAGACATGTGTAGGCCAAGATGGTGGCCACCACGTGTTAAGGTCCTGTAAAAAGGAGACAAAGACAAGACTCCAAAGAAGAGGTGCAAGCCCCAAAAGAGAGCCCCTCCCCCCCAAAAAAGAGAGAGAGTAAGAGAGGAAACAGTCTAGTTTTATACCCCTGCAACTCAGACCTCCCACTATTATGGGAAGCAGGGAGGGTCAAATGCCCCTCAGGTAATTTCTCTCAGCACCTCACCTAGGCCCTTTTATATGCTAATGTTTTGAGCCAAGATCTGCATGGAAATGCCTTTATAGGGTAGAGAAGTGGGTTTCTGAGATGGCATGCATCTGTCCCAAAAGACTTTACTAATGACAGTTAAATATTTCTCCAAGCCTTCACAAGAGTCTCCTCTACTTCCACGGTAGTTTTGTATTTTAGTTGCCTTTGAGTTATCAGGGAGCCATGCTTGCTTGCTTGGAGGCAAACAGCACTTCTCTCTGGACTAATTACTTAGAGATCCAACATGGCCAGGCAAATATGCTGGTAAGATCTAGCTAGTCCCCGATGATTGTGGTAGCATGAGAGAATATTTATACCAACCAGTACAGAATACATGGTCCGATAAACTGCCACATTTAGACTACCCCCTATCTACGAAGTGACCTGCAAGAGGCAATCCAGGGCAGATGCAGAGGTGTCCTGCAACAATATACTCTTAGTAGAAGGCACTCACCTCAAGCATTTACTGATGAAACTCAACTGGGGAGAGATCAGGTTTTCTTTTGGGTGGAGCTCTAAGGAGCTGTGGAGTCCAGATGTTGAGAATGACTGACCTCATGGTGTGGGGTTTCTTCTGACTTCTTGCTAGGCACACTGGAATGATGTGCCTTGGCTAGAACCTGCCTAGAACTATATACAGTGTATAAATGTGAAAGATCCTGTTAAGTACCTGGTCCTAACTTCCAGTACTATTTAAGACTGTCGTGGTTGACTATGTGTATATATATATATATATATATATATATATACATGTATAAATATATATATAAATTCATGGCTGATTTAACGATCCCAATTTTTCTTCTATTTTATCAAATGCAAATATAACTCAAAGGCATTTGTATTAATTATTTTATTTTGTTTCAAAACATTCTTTTATTATAGTACAAATATATATAATGTTTTTGTCATTGGTTTGTTTCACTAAAAATATAGGTAGATGCATGATGTGTAATATTTCAATAAATCAAATAATCATTTAATTGGAGAGTAAATCAGAACTATCAAGCAAAGAAAACTAGCAAAAATATTGTAATGAACTATTTTGAAATATAGATATATAGAGACCAATTTGATTTGGTTAGTCATGATTAAATTAAAATAAAGCAATGTGTCATATTGGATGTAGCTACAGATAGCTTTTATATATTGTTATAAGAAATGTGTTTTTAATTAACAATACCATTTCTATAGCAAGATAAATTATTATTTCATTAGTATTCTTGCCTAACACCAAACTGCAAAAAATGTTACCAAAAAATATACAAGCTTCTTTGGTCACTGAAATGCACAGAAGTACAAGTTTACTGTGGAGGTGTGGTGACACGTAAAAAGAGAAAAGAATGAGTAGAATTTTTTCCCCTAAATTTCTAGCTTGAGGGTAGGACACATTCAGCACACAAAGCTGCATAACCTCCAGTTGAAAACTTGACATCTTCTTGACCTTTGAATATCAGAAGAGGGATTGAGAGAAAGAAACTGCAAATATAGGATAGTGCTTCAGTAATTAGAAAGTAAAATTGTGAGGAAGATTATAACAAATTTTGCATGTAAACTATGAGTTTCAGAGTATCAGAGTTACATGAGCAATTCTTATTGATCAAATTACAAATTACATACCCACAGGTCAGAGTCAAAAGTGTTCCAAAGCAGGGGAAACAGCAATGAGCAGAAATGTGCAGTTACCCAAAGAGAGCTTTGCTATGGTAGTCCACCTGAGTTAACCGTTGATAAGTAAAAATAAAGAAGCAAGCAACATTTTTTGCCAAATTCAGAAGAGATTTTCTTTAAAAGAATAGAAAAGAAGTGTAA
Organism: Cryptotis parvus; assembly: GCA_021461705.1. Lineage (NCBI taxonomy): Eukaryota > Metazoa > Chordata > Mammalia > Eulipotyphla > Soricidae > Cryptotis > Cryptotis parvus. The sequence goes on from JAJIBD010012356.1 coordinate 35,568, forward strand.
AGAGCAAGAGTCTCCTATGGCATTATAGAGACTGCCAAAGCAGGATTCCAGAAAACAGAAGTTTTTAGAAAAATAAGATATATAGACTCAGAATAGGATCAAAAATATATATGGCCTACAAGTCTTTATTATTTAATTAAAGAATCAGTAGGGGTCATCCCTGAGACGCAAAGCACTAAGACCCTGAAGGGTCTTTATGAGCCTCAAACCTGAATCAACCAGATGCCATTGAGCTACATTGGCGCGTGATAGGGTCCAATGAAAATGTTACTGGTGCCCGCTGGAGCAAATCGATGAATAACGGGATTCAAGTGATCAAGTGATCAAGTGAAAATTCTACAAAGAGATTAATATACATATAAAAGAACAAAATACAAATTTAACTGCTGAAAAATACAGTAACTGAAACTTAAAATTCTCTAAACTTAACAGTGATTCTTGGTGGAAGTATTCTCAAAAATGACTCCACATACACTTGAGGGAATTCTCAAGATGTTATGAGCAGATTTCTCGACAGATACCCAGCAGGGGATGGTCAGGATATTCTGGCCAGTGTCAACTCCCTCAGCCTCCACCAAACACTGGCTGCCTGGCCAAGAATTGCCTGCGGTGTACCTAGACCTCATGAACCCTATTAGGAGGCTAAATAATAATGATGTTGTACACAAAAATCTGATTATGAAGCATCAGTGGGTTTAATAAACTGCTCTATGTTTAGTAACTAAAGACAAATAGCTTAATGTTAAGGATAATATTCTAAAAAATAAAGAAAATTCACTGAGGTATGATCTACAATAATTACAAGCTATCATTTCTAGAATAATCACAAGATCATAATCATTAACCATTGTGTAATATAGAAGATAAGCAACATTAATAAGAATGAAACCCCACCATGTTAAAATCAGGAATTAGTATAAATTAGCAATGTGACATCATATAAACCTGACTTTTGGCCTATTATCTCAGCTTAGTGATGTGGTCAGAGAAACTCTTCCTTTTTTGGACATCACTGAAAAGTAAAACTAGATCACAGCAGAGATGTTGATTAAGATTGGTCCTAACCAGGCTCCATGAAGCTTTGAAGATGTAAAAATATTGTCATGTAGGTCAGCCTACAGGGGTTTATACTTCATAAGATGAACCTCTCAAAATAAGCATTTCCTGAGCTTTTATCCTATAAATAATCATAAACTCAAATATATCCTAGAGTATCAGAGTTACATAAGCAAAAGACTTACTTGTCCTTATTAATGCTATAATAATTCTCCCAACTCATAAATGAATTATTTAGGTAATGTTCACTGATATAAAATAGGTTGAAATGTATAAAAGTTTAAAAGAATAGAATTTATTTCAAACTCACATAACTTTTCGCAAAAAAGTATTTCAAATGATCATCCTATTCAAGAAAGGATACTCTTTCTGTCCACCATGTTATTCGATGTCTTCAATGTATGACTGAGTAAGAAAAATAAATGCTTATAGAATGTTCAAGAAAGTGGTTTTATGGACCTGTTCTCTAAAAAGACAATTTTTTTTCTTTTTTGGGTGACAACCGGAGGGGGCTCAGGGGTTACTCCTGGCTCTGCACTCAGGGAATTACTCCTGGCGGTGCTCGGGGGGACCATATGGGATGCCGGGGATCGAATCGGGATGCCAGGGATCAAACCCGGGCCGGCACAGGCCAGCCGTGTGCAAGGCAAATGCCCTACCGCTGGGCTATTGCTCCGGCCCCTGAAAAAGACAATTTGATTTAAATTCTATTGTCTGTAATTCAGTTTTGTGCCTATAGCTAATTTCTAGATGGTCAAACATATTGTCTAAGACTTAAAGGACAAAGACAAGGAAATCAGAACCAATTAGCAGTCTCTGCCAAACTTCCAAAGAATATTTTGCCAAGAAGGGTGAATAAATATAAAATAAATGTAAACTGAAACAAAAATTAATTGACTTATCTATGAATGGCCTTGTAGCAGAGGCCAAAAATAGATACCTGCTATTTCAGAGTCATTCAAAGGGTGGCCCTTGGGAGGAAAGAAAAGTGATATTTACCAGTGGGGTGTATTTGGAGGTGACACATATCATTGTTTGGAAAGAAAGACAAAGTATGGGACACATAGAACATTCCAAGCGGCACAACACTTTTACTCACTGAATCATTAAAATAAAATGTATGTATTTGTTTATGTCTCTTAGAGGCCAAGTTAACCTATAACTATGTCCCATGTGAGTATTTGTCAAGTATTCTGTTTCCTGAGATAATTTAGAGGTTATATACAATAGATTCCAGCAAATAGAGTACAATCTTTTTCACCACTAATGTCAATTCTTATTTTATCTTCTCATAAATATAGTTGACAAAATGACAGATTTAAAGTTTATGCTAATATCAACAACATGGATTTTACTTTAATTTTCTAAAGAGCCTAAATACATCACCATGCTGGTGGGAGATTTACTATCAAGCTTATCCAAAAGGATAGATGGGTAAAAATCAATTTTTTACTGGGAAAAGACATGGTGATCATTGATATATGACTTCCCACACAGCTGAAGTGATAGAACAGAGGGCAGGATATTCTCTTTGCATTTAGTCAACCCAGGTTCAATTCCTGGCACCCCATATGGTCCTCCAAGCAATCACTGTATCACTGTATCACTGTCTTCCCGTTCATCATCCATTTGCTCGAGCGGGCACCAGCAACATCTCCATATGACCTGTCCCATGAAAGTAGAGCCCAAGGGAACCTGCTTGCTCCAGGAACATAAAGAGCCTCAAACCATTCCATCAGGTCATGGGAATGAGGTCTATACCAGGAGTAATTCCTGAGTGAAAACACAGGAGTAACTCCTGAGTATTTCCAGGTATGCCTCAATACAAACAACAATGAAAAAATGCTTCCTCCCATTGTCAGACTTCTACCTTCATCACCAGACATAGATTTTTTGGATTCTTTTTACTAATCAGAATAACCCACATAACAGCAATTCTCCAAAAGAAAATGCTTCCAGAAAAACTTAGTTAAAGCAACATACTAATTTTTAAGGGTGTTCTTAGATGAGATGATCTATTACAGAATCCCTGAGTCATAGAGGCAGATTAAATTTAAAAAATCAAATAAGAAAAAGAAAAAATAAGGAAAAAGTGAGAAATTGGCTGAATATTTCAAGTACAGAAAATAAAAATTCCTCTTAAAAATTCCTCTGCAGGCAAAAATTCATTCTTCAAACATAGAATTCGCTAAGATATTCCACGTAGTCTGGAGACAGAGTCATCATGACTATTTTTAAATACAAGTAGCAGGAGGGTATTTGTCTTCCTATAGAGGTTGGGAAGTATCAATTTCTAGTGCCATTGATTAACAGAACAGATACTGCAGGGACTCCATAATATGTGTAATCATTTTTGTGCTGGTTGTGTGTTCTCCAAAGTTCATTTTATTTGCTTCCAGCTACTGTGAGCTGTTTATAGGGTGTGTTTGTGTATGCATAATTATGTGTGTGTATCACACTGGATAGTGTGACAGGATTACTCCTGGCACTCAATAATTACTTCTAGCAGTACTTTGCTCATATGCAGTGTTTATATGCTGTGCTATGGACTGACCCAAGGCTGGTTTCTATGAAGACTCTTGCCTTTCCCATTGTGCTATCCCTTCAAACACCTTACATATTATAGGCTATATGTTAGACATTATAGTTTTATTAGTATGTGGGTGTGATATGAAAACAAGCATGAGGATATATTTAAAATTTTGAATAAATAGGGACCGAAAAAATAATACCGAGATAAAAAAACACTTGTTTCCACGTGATCTAAAGGAGTTCTATCCCTGGCATAGTATTACTTCCCATAAGAACCACAGAAACATAAGGTCAAGACTAAGCTCAGAGCACAGTTGAGTATATCCAAATCTCTACTGTCCAAAATATTGAAAATTACAATGTAACTGTCTAACCTGGCCATAAGCATTGATTGATTTGAGTCCTAACAAACCAAACTGGATGATTATAATTGAAGAGATGTGGCCCACTTCCAGAAGTTTCTATCTGTGTTGTCTATGCACCAACATCCAGATACAATAAAGAAGAAATTGAGAAATTCTACATGGAACTGGAGTAGCTCTATAAAGAAGATCACACCTTCTACAAAATCATAGTCAGTGATTTTAATGCCAAGATAGGACCGAGAAGATCGGCCGGAAGAACTCCACATCGGGACCCATGGCCTAGAATGGAACAAACAGGGTGAGAGACTATCTGGAGTTCATCAAGTCCACCAAGACCACTTACAGTAACTCACAGTTCCAGAAGGCTGAATCTATATGTTGGACATGGGATTCTCCTGGTGGAATATTCTCTTTCATAGTTTCACAATGAAATTAACCACCTCATATTCAATTGAAGGTTTTGCCCTTACTGATGTTACTATCCTCCCAAATTCCAAACAGGATAGGACCATCATCTCCTTTGTGCAAAATTCTACTTCAAAGAATGGGGAGAAAAGGCTGTAAAGTTTAAGAAGATAACTACCAGAATGACCACCAACTGGGAACTCTTTAACACCATTGTGACAGCATGGGTAGATGCCATCTTTGACTACATTGATGAAGAATACAACTAACTAGCTCAGTACCTCCATAATTGTGCGAAGGCCAAGAGAGAGGAGAGCGAGGGAGGAGAGAAAGAGAGAGTGAAAAAAGAGAGGAGAAAGAGAGAGAGAGCCACAAAAGGACGCCTGTCTTCAAAAACTCTCAAGCTCATTTGCCAACGTGGCAAGGCACAAGCCTCAGGCAACAATATGCTGATGTCCAAGTTTGGAAAGCAGACAAGAGAAGCCGTAAAGGAAGACCTCAAAAGAGAGAAGAGCAATACTGGCCAATGCAGCAGTAGTCGGGAAAAGCATTCACAATGCCCGCCTGTCCTTCACAACTATAAGACCAAGATGACTGCCCTCCAACTTCCTGATGGATCTATCAAATCTTCCAGAAAAGCAATGGAGAAGATTATCCATGACTTCTACTCCCATCTCTTTGATAACCACACACCCACTGTTCACATACCAAATTCTGCAGGATGGATATGTCATTCCCAACCTTCTCCCTTCTGAAATCCGACATGCCATTTCCGTCAAGGAAGTGAACAGCACCAGGCCCAGACATGTATTTTATGTATATAAGTCATTTCCTATAGACAAATTAATGGATGTTGAATCATACTGCTTTTAAAATGCTATTATAGTTAATAACTTTATGTCAAAAGTTGGGGGATACTATAACAAAATTCCACATTCTAGGTATTTTATAAACCAAAAAATATAAATTCTCAGTTAGTAAGTACAGTTTATAAATATATCTATTTCTATGATACTTAATATATAAAATACTAATGTATAATATTGTAAGTGAACACTATTTCCCTTATTAATTTTTCTATTTTACATATATATCTGTCTACCAAAATTAGCTTAAATATATAATTAGAAAAATAGTTTAAGATTTTTTTTTTCTTTATAAAGGAGGCATCCTGTATTCATTTAGTTAATATGAATGGGTCAATGTAATTAAATAATATGGAAGAAAAAATTAGAAATCAACCATTAAAAAGAAAATCATATGTAAAACATAGTGGAGGTTTTTAATATAACTTAAATTTCAATTAAACAGTATGCAGTCTTTTTGGACTACCTTAATAAATCATACTATGCTTAACATATTAAAATATCATTAAATAAAATTATGATACTAAAAAGATTTTCAAGCTGTTAGCTAGCCTAAAGATTCACTAATGATGTCTCACAGTGAATTAGAATATATGCTTCTAACATACTTGTACTATCTGATCTTCTAAGTAAACTGTCTGTCTGATAGTACCAGACTTAGAAATCACTTGCCCTATATATATACCACAAACCCCTTCAATATTTCACTTTCTTCTATTACTTGAGATATTATAGTTCAAAGCATGACCTTTTATTAACCCTATAGCTATCTTATAAAAAAAGTGTTCTTAAACTTTTATTTTTACCTTGTTTTATTCTACTCTAAGCAAATCTATATGATGGTAAGCAACAAATTTGGTTCATTTTAGAGTGAGAAAAGTTTTAAACTTAGAGGAGAGTTGGGCAAAAGATTCAGAAAGGACAAATTTTGCTTCAATGACACACAGGCCTCAGTCTTAAAATCCATTCTTCATTGTTATTATAAAGAGGAGTTACTACTATTTTTATTCCTTTGTTCTACAATGACTGAACAATTTTTTTATTATTTTATTTTTTAAATTTTTATTTTTACAATTACAAAGATATACAATTAAAAAGTTTATATTTGGGTTTTGGTCATACAGTGTTCCAGCACCCATCCCGCCACCAGTGCCCATCTCCAACCACCAACATCCCGGTTCCCTCACCCCTCCCCAGCCCTGCTCCATGGCAGGTTCTTTATTTCTTTCCATTTCTCTCTCTTTCTCTTTTCCTTCCCCTCCAGACTATGGATTACAGAACATACATTAAAGGGTTGTCATGTGTATCTTTTTGCCTCTATTTAATGCTCAGTTCTAGGTTGGCATAAGTACCCTCGACAATTTTTAGCACACTGTTCCATTTTCTGTCTTACCTAACCTCTGACTCCCACACGTTTGTGATAATTTCCACCTTTGACAAGACCTCCTGATATATGTTTCACTTGACCTTGGATATTGGTATCATAATATGTACATAAATATTTATGTTATGCAGATAAATGCAGTCATTCTGTATCTGTCTCTCTCCTTCTGGCTAATTTTGCTCAACATAATCTTCTCCATGTCCATCCATTTATAGGCAAATCTTATAACTTCATTTTTCCTAACAGCTGCATAGTATTCCATTGTGTAGATGTACCAAAGCTTCTTTATCCAGTCATCGATTTTCGGGCACTCTGGTTGCTTCCAGATTCTGACTATTGTGAATAATGCTGCTATGAACATAAAAGTAGGGATGGTGTTTCCGCTGCATATTTTTGGTTTCCCAGAGTAGATTCCCAGGAGTGGTATGGCTGGGTCAATTGGGAGTTCAACTTCTAGTCTTTGGAGGAATATCCATATTGTTTTTTCAGAAAGGCTGTACCAGCCGGCATTCCCACCAACAATGGATGAGTGTCCCCTTTTCCCCACATCCACACCAGCACTTGTTGTTCTTGCTCTTTTGAATATGTGCCAGTCTCTGTGGTGTAAAGTGGGACCTCATTGTTGTTTTGATTTGCATCTCTCTGATGATTAGTGATGATGAGCATTTTTTCATATGTTTTTTGGCCATTAGAATTTCTTCCTTGCTGAAGTTTCTGTTTATTTCTTCTCCCCATTTTTTTGATGGGGTTGTTTGTTTTCTTCTTGTAAAGTTCTACCAGTGCCTGATATATCCTGGATATTAACCCCTTATCAGATGGGTATTGGGTGAATATTCTTTCCCATTCTGTGGACTGCTTTTGTATCTTAGTCACTGTTTCTTTTGAGGTGCAGAAGCTTTTTAGTTTCATGTAGTCCCATATGTTTATCTTTTCTTCTAGTTGCTTTGTTAGTGATGTTTCACCTTTGAAGATGCCTTTAGCTTCAATGTCGTGGAGGGTTTTTCCTATATTTTCTTCAATGTGCTTTATAGATTCAAGTCTGATATTGAGATCTTTAATCCATTTTGATCTGATTTTTTGTGCATGGTGTTAGACACAGGTCCAAATTCATTTTTTTACGTGTCGCTGCCCAGTTTTCCCAATACCACTTGTTGAAGAGGCTTTCCTTACTCCATTTTAGATTCATTGCGCCTTTATCAAAGATTAAATGATCATGTGTTTGAGATTGGGTGTCAGGATACTCAATTCTGTTCCATAGGTCCACAGGTCTGTTTTTATTCCAATACCATGCCGTTTTAATTACTAATTTTTTAATGTTTTAAAAATCTCAACAAACATAATGCAGTAACAAATATTTTATAAAATTAGTGATTTATAACAATCAGATGTGTAGTTTGATAATTATAATTCACTGCACTTTTTAAATCACAGTAAAATTTTGATTCTTAAGCCAAGATACTTAGAAGAAAGAAAAGAATTATTGTTGTCCAAGAACATAAAGAAAAAAATTTTATCTGATTGTAGGTTCTTGAATGAATTGCTCACTTTACTCTTGTCTATTTGCATTTTAACGTTGGCATTAATATTAAATTGCTTCCATTGAATACAGTTGATTATTGTAAAGGACAGAAGGATGAGAGGGATTGACTTTTTGTGAAGTCTTCATCCATTCACCCTTCTCTACTCTCTTTCATTTAACATTTCGTTACCCTTTTGCACTTTCTCTGCTTCCTATTTCGTTTTTCCACATTTCAGATACTCAGTTTCTTACTCTTTTTATTCGTTTAAAATATATGCTGTTTGATCTGCGGGCATTTTTTCTTTATGACATTTCACATTTGAACCTGTTTGGTCTATTTTACATATTTGGCAGAATTTTGTGTCATGCTCTTTAAGGTGTTGTTTAATATAATTTATTAAAAGAGTTAATACTATAATACATATAGAAAATTTATTATAAATAAGCTCCATCATGGTAGAGATTTTTATCTTGCTCACTGTGAATTCTTAGTGGTTCAAATATTTATGGTGTGAAGTAAGAAAAAATAATAAGACACAAATTTTCAGATCAGAGAGTCTGAAGATGACATTGGATGATTTTGAAAGCTAAGGCTGGTTTTCTGTAACTTCATAGTTCCTTCATTGTTTAATGCATTCTACGGCTGAGCTTTTTGATGATGCCTTATTTCAGTAAAGGGTCAGATAAGTATTAAGTATATTGAAAATATGATTCATACTGTCATAGAGCTGTGGGAAGAGACTAGTAGTCTCACATAACAGGCAATGCATCATCTAAAAAAGATGAAAAAGAAATACCGCAAAAAATAACATGAGTTGGTTCCTAAATATTAAGTGAAAGTGCATTGGCTTTCAAAGTAAGAGAGGCCTTAGTGGAAAGGGAGCAGCAAAATAGCCATTGGATACTGAATGGTACTTTTCAATGGTGCTTCAGCATTAGTGACTCCTCTCCCTCTCCATTACAGTACTTAATGACAGCTATAAAATCTGCTCCCCTTTCCCAGTTCAGTTAGCCAAGCTTAATGTTAAGTTAGCCAACCTTCATGTTTAGTAGGCAGAGTGGGAATTGTACAGAATCTGGGGTCACTGGTGTAGGGATTCTGACTAGTGCCAACTTCACTACAACCACTTTACTGGTGTGGTGGGATTGGTGCGTAAAAAAGAATTCAGAAATTATCAGATAACTTGATTTTTCTTTTTGTCATTCCATATGTGGTATGAGATTTCCATCCTCAGGTTCTGTTCACCTTTCTAGGTGACAAGATAAAGTTTGAGCTTTATTTAATGTATTGAAAGCTAATAAAGTTTGAGCAAAAAGTTTTTTACTCTAGGGTAGAACAAAAGGGAAGTGGAGCAAAATTTAGATATTTCTTATCCTCTGTTTGAATTATATATTAAAGAAACACTTAAAAGAGTAACAAGTAATTCTTGTTTTCTTGTTCTTGTCTTAGTCATTCAAATTCCTATTCATGGTACAAAACTACTCTTATGGGTCAGATTGACTTGGGGTGAGTAACAGCAGGGAAAATAAAGTGAAAACTCTCATCCACTGCCACACTTTGGGCAAGAATCTAGAGTTGATCTTGTGGTTGGCCAAGCAAGAAAAATTTCAGGAGTGAGGCTGAAAAAATACTGTAAAATTCTGAGGGAGATGATTAAACAAACCTAAACATGTTATCACTCTTTCACTCTCAGTGCGTCCCTCTTCCTCATCTTCATGAAAACATCTCTATCCCCCACCTCATCCTATCTTTCTCAGAGCTCTACCTGGAATTTAATTTGTTCTTGCTTTGTTCTCTATCACTGTATCACTGTCTTCCCATTGTTCCTCGATTTGCTCGAAGTGGGCACTTGTAACATCTCCGTTAGTCTTGTCACAAGTAGAGTGCATCCCAAGGGCATCTACTTGCTACAGGGGCAGGGAGCCGAAACCATTCTTCAGGTTAAGGAACTGAAGTCCATAATAGTTACTAGTCTTTGGCAAAAAAGTAAATAAAACACAGTAGCTTGCCAGGCTTTACCGTGTAGGTGGTATAGTCTCAGTAGAAGGCTCTCAACCCTCATTTACTGATGAAGATAGCTGCCTTTGTTCTCTATTGTATATAAGATCTGGTTGTAGTTAAGGCACACAAATCAGTGCAGTCAAGTTACCAGATGCAGCTGGCAGCCTACTGGTTGTGCCTCACTGAACTACTTCAAACCATTGGGCTGCTACTGCCTACACAACTAATCCTGACTGCTGCCTTCTGTAGGTATAAATTATTAAATACATGTCACTAACCATTGGCTTAAGTAACTCCTTTTGAATTGGTAATTATTTGCTCAGTTCTTTCAAAGACCTGGACTTGCAAAATTTTGGCAATCCATCCCAGAAAATGTTTATATTATATACTGAAAAAAGCATATAAACCAATATAATTATAGAGATGCATAAAATCCAAGTATTGGTCAGCACATGTCAGTAGCTAAAGAATGGTGAGATCTGCTAGGAGCTTGATATTAATTAAACATATTTGGATTATAAAACAAAATAGAATAAATGTCAGGATCTGTGCAGTTAATTGGGCATTTACTGCATACCAGATATTCAGAATGAAATGAATGACGTACTGCAAAAAATATTGAGGCTAAGAGGGATTTCAATAACTCTGCAAAACAAACATTAAATTGCCTGGATGAGAAATAAACACAGTCTCCCCAAGAGTTAGCTCTTCGTTATCTGTGTTCTCTAGCCCTTGCAGTTTTATTGTCACTTCAATTTGTATGCTGTTGAAAAACAAATTTCTCAAAAGAGTTAAAAGCTAGTTATATGCAGAAATTTAAGATATATAAGGGCATAATTAAAACATTTAAAATGTCTATTATTGTTAGTCAGTGAAATGAGAAGAGCTCTGCCTTTTATAGCTTACAATGTAATTAATTTAAAAATATAAAATATATTTATATAGACCTAACTTGGTTTATATCCAATCTTCCCCCAAGATTGTTTAAAAAGAAACTTTGTCTATTTTTGGAATAGTTTTTATACTAATAATGTGTTTTTTGGTTTGTCTCCTAGAAGAAAAAAATGGAAATTGATTGTGTGCAAGTGAAGTTAGAGGAAAGAGGACATTTAGGACACTAAAATTTATTACAGAAGGTGATTGAAACACCATATTCTATCAAGCAAGATTCATTTTTATTAAAACTTGCTATGTTTAATCATTGGGAAGATGCCAGAACAAAGGATTTCAGACATAAAGAAACTGATCTAAACTTGCTTTTCTTAGATTTTTTTTATTGATTTTTTATAATGAGCTTCTTGTTAAAATGATTTAACTCTTTAGATATGGTCAGCCTAGCATTGTAGAATAATTAGCACTACATAATGAAGAATCTATAAGTTAAGTAATACTGATGCCCAGCATTATGACAACTTAATAGCATTTGTGTTTTAGCATATTTGCTGAAGTAAGTAGAAATAATCAAAAAAGAAAGCATTAGAATCTTCAATTTATTAAAAATCATTGCTGTTAGAAACCCCTAAAAAAGATAAACAATATATTAATGCTAAGGATTAATTTCAATGATTAGGTTACAAGATACCCAGTTTGTACCCAGATAATATTTTATCAAACATTATTTGAAGTATATCTGTGAAGGGAACAAATTTCTGGCTGAGATTTTCATTGAACTGGTAATAAAGCAGACCATGAAGGTGGGCTTCATTCAATTTGTTGGAAGAATGAATAGACTTCTGTGAGCCAATATCTTATGCTTTATTTACATATGCACATATACAGACCACATCCTATTGGTTCAGTTTCTCCTGTAAAACTCTTACTAACACGTAAATCATACCAAGCTCTGGATGGTTCAATGACAATGTGCAAAAACTATAAAACTAACATCACTACACAAACCAATTCTTCACATGAATTAACTTTCATAAATATGATATTTAAAAAATTTTTATTATACCACAGTGAGATATATAATTACAAAGAAGTTCATGTTTGGGTTTCAGTCATACAGTGTTCCAGCACCAATCTCTCCACCAGTGCCCATTTCCCACCACCAATGTTGTCTGATTCCCTCCCACTCCCCCAGTTTGCCTCTATGGCAGGCATTTTGCCTCCTCTCTCTCCCTTCTCTCTCTCTCTGTCTCCCTCTGTCTTTCTGTCTCTCTGTCTCTCCTATCTCTCTCTTCTTTCTCCAACCCATTGTGATGGCAGTACATACATTTAGAGGTTACCATGTATATCCCTTTGCCTACATTAAATGCTCAATTTCTATGGTGGTATTATCATTTCCAACAATTATTAACATACTGTTCCCTTCTTTATCTTACATAACCTCTGACTCCACACACCTGCAGTAGATTTCACCCCTTGATAAGATCTGCTGATTCATGTTTTGCCTGGCCTTGTATATTGTATCATACTATTTTTTTTTATATCCTGAGAATAAATGCAGTCATTCTATATCTGTCCTTCTCCCTCTGGCTAATTTCATCAGCATGATCCTCTTCATGTCCATCCACTAATAGGTAAATTCTCATTACTTCGTTTTTCCTGACAGCTGCATAGTATTCCATTGTGTAGATGTACCAAAATGTCTTTATCCAGTAGTCTGTTCTCAGGCACTCTGGTTGTTTCCAGGTTCTGGCTATTTTGAATAGTGCTTCCTATGAATATAAAAGCGCCCAGATGGTGTTTTGCTGTGTTTTTTTGCCTCCCAGTATATATTCCCAGAAGTGGTATGTTGGGTCAAATGGGAGCTCAGTTTCTAGCTTTTGGGAGTAATGTCCAGTTGTTTCCAAAACGGCTCTTCCAGTTCACATTCCCACCAACAATGGATGAGAGTCCCTTTCTCCCTGCATCCACGCCAGCACTTGTTTCTTGCTCATTTTGGATGTGTGCCAGTCTCTGTGGTATGAGAGGATGTCTCCATTGTTATTTTGATTTGCATATCCATGATGATTAGTTATGATGAGCATTTTTTCATATGCCTTTTGTCCACTTGGATGTCTTCTTTGTTGAAGTTTCTGTCATTTCTTCTCCTTATTTTTT